>CAUYRT010068234.1:0-12477 GCA_963574885.1 Lepilemur ruficaudatus | reverse complement strand
AACACACAGTATGGCAGAGATGGTTTCAGAAGTTCCATTCTGGTGATTTTAATCTTGAAAATTAGCCACTTGGGTGACCTGAGACCAAGTTGGATAATGATGAGCTAAAAGCTGTAGTGGAAGTGAATTCATGTAAAACTACGTGTGAATTAGCAGCAAGGTTTAACGTTACTATACAACAATATTGGACCATTTGAATCAAATGGGCAAGGTAAAGAAGCTGGATAGATGGGTTCTGCATGAATTAAATGAGCATCAGAAGAGAAACCATCTGTAAACTGGCCTGTCTTTGCTGTTACTACATAAAGATGAACCATTTCTACACCATATTGTTACATGTGATAAAAAATGGATTCTTTTTTGACAATCACAAGCATTCAGCACAATGGTTAGATAAAGATAATGTGCCCAAACACAGTCCAAAAGTGAATATTCATCAAAAAAAGCTAATGGTGTGTGTTTGGTGGTCCAGCGCTGATATTATCCACTACAGCTTCATGAAACCTGGTCAGTCAGTTACAGCATATGTGTACTGTAGCCAATTGGATGAAATGATGAGGATGCTTGTGACTGAGCAGCTAAGATTGGTCAACAGAGACAGGTCAATCCTCTTATAAGACCACATGTCGCAAAAAACAACAATGCTCAAATTACAGAAGCTGAACTTGGAAACTCTCGGTCATCCACCATATTCACCAGACCTTGCACCAACTGACTACCACTTCTTCCAGGCTTTGGACCACTTCTTACAAGGAAAAATATTCAAACTCAACAAGCTGTGGAAAACGCCTTTCGCGATTGTATCGCCACTCACTCTCCAGGCTTCTTTGCTGCTGGCATAAACAAGCTACCATTAAGAAGGCAAAACTGCGTGGATAGTTTTGGTGCATACTTTAAATAATCGTACTGCTTCTTGTTTTGGGATATAATAAACCACATTTTTGATTTGAAATCAAACATTTCATATTTAACGACCTATTGCAATAAAATGACTTGTATGAATCAACTTTTAGATGTTTACATGTCATAAGGTTCCTAAACTCTGTATTAGAGTTCAGATGAACAACTATAAACTGACATTAACGACCAAGTAGATGCATATAGAAAGCTTGCGGGTGAACTATAACCCTTCAGTGTTCTTTAATAGAACAATCTACCCATCTCCAACTCCTGGCTTCTAGGTAGTCAGGTAAAGTGACACAGCACAAGTATTCAGGAAGGCAGAGAATAACCATAAAACTTCATCTGGTTCAGAAGGTACCCAGCAGATATACCTGACATACAAATGTGATTTTAAACCTTAAACACCAGCCAAGATGGATACTGAGATCTGTTTTCACATAAGGGGGAATCTGATAAATGTGTTCGTTTAGCAAATACCACCATATGTCAGGCACTCTCCAAAGCTCTGAGACATGGCAGAAAGGAAACGAATCCCTGGATTTTTTCATAGCTCACATTCTAGTGGAAACAAAGGAATAGATAACGTCAAATGCCAGTAAGTACTATGAAGGAAAATAAAGTAGGATGAGGGGAAAGTGATTACAGGGAAGATATTTTTGATAAAATAATTAAAGAAACCCTCCCAATGAGGTAATGCTGGAGAAGAGAATTGCACAAATAAGGAAACAAGCCATGTTGATATTTAGGGGATGACTGGTTCAGGCAAAGGGAAAGACAAGTTTTACAAAGGCCTTACGGTGGGAGTATACTTGAGTTTGAGTGTTTGAGGAACAGTGAGAAGGTCAGAGTGGGCAGAGTGAATGAAGGGAGCTAAGTATGTCGTTTAGGGCCTTGCAAACCAACATGAGGCCTTTGCATTTTATTTTGACTGTGGCACTGGAGGGTTGAGAACAAAAATATCTCATGATCGGTTCCATTTTACAAGTAAATATACAATAATTCCTAAGAACAGTAAAGATAATGAGCTTTTGAGTTCCCTATTTAACAGGGAAGAGACGCACTGTTTGGCCTTACTTACAGTAACTGTCGTAGCCTTACTATATGCGACGTAACCCTCAGGATTGTCCGACGTGAATATCCGTGTACCGTTCAGATCCGTCACAGTCACAGAGTTTTGAGCACTGCTAAAAAAGATGAAGTTAAAATAAGCTAAGGCCATTCTTAGGAAAAAAATGAAGTAGCTTTAATACATTTAGCATTAGACTTGCATTATTTGGCTTGAGGAAATTTAGCTCTAACTCTTAACCTCGATTATTACTTTGAAAGTCTTTGATATATTTAGCACATCTGAAAGTAGCTACTTCTACAAAACAAGTTTACCATCTTTCAACATACCTGCCTTTGACCTGAATCTTAATGAAATGTTCATCACGCCAGACTTTGCTAAGTTTAAATTCATTGAATTGATTTTCAACATAAAATGCAAGATTTTCATCTTTTTGAGATCCAGCCTCACGAGGGACATACGAATTTTCATTCAGCAGCCTGGAGGAAAAAAAATCTCTTTTTAAAAGAACTTAAATTTAATTTAAAATAAATGTTTAACTGAAGGATCAAGCAAATTATTTCAATAACATAACTCAATATTATTCCTCATAGTTAAGATAAACGAATTGTGACCCAAAACCTCTGGACTGACCAGATAGAGAAAAACTTAGAAAAAAATTTTTTCCCAAAATCTTAAGTAACTTCAGACTTGTAAAAACCTCTTTATCCACCTAAAGCACTCTTTCATGAGCCCCATCCTAATACTATATATCTGTGTAGGGTAGTTTTAGGGGAACTAAGTAGCTTCCAGGAGATGCACTATAAGCAAAACGAAAGACAGTAAAGATGTACAGCTTCAATTTTCACCTACTTTTAAGCATTCTGAACCCCCAAAACTGCTCCTTGTTCTGATCTTCCATGGCTCTTTCTAAACAGGCTAAGCATATTACAGGTCTTTGATTTTGTGTGTGTGCATATGTGTACTATACTCTCATTTTATCTATAATGCCTATCATATAGTATACACAAAAATATTCAGTAGAATAGGTAACAACGCCAAGATTCCCCCTTTTCTTTTTTTGGCAGATTGGATAAAGGGCTTTCTTTATGAAGGAATTTAAAGAGTTAAATAGGGAAGTTTGTGTGTAATGTAGGAAGGAAGGAGAGGAGGAAGAAAAGAAGGAGGAAAGAAAAGGAAGGAAGGAGGGAGAGAAGAAAGAAGGGAGGGAAAGGAAGGAAGAAGAAAGAGAGGAAGAAAGAAAAACTAAGAATTATAATACCACTGAAACAGTAGGAAGCTGGTGAAAGGGAGAAGATTAATTTGTTCTTTACACAGAGACATGCGTCTATGGAAGATATTAAAAATCTAAAGACAGAAACCTTAAGCGCATTTCCTGCAGTATGGGTTAGTGAGCAAGAATCTGCAGAAATCAAAGAATACTGTTCCACGCAGATTTGACAAGAAAACAAACAAAAAAGAAATCCACAGAAAACTAGAGATATGTCAAGTTAGGTAGTCAAGTTAGTCATGATCTAGAAAATGAAGGTTACTGATGCTGTTGTGGACAGAAGCAGAGCCCAGCATGACATTATAAAAGGTTAAGTTTCAAAATCGAAGTGGAAGAAAGTCTGACAGCAAGCAATAAGCTACAAAGAACCAGATGGCTAAAACATCAAGGACCCATGAATTTTTTTTTTTTTTTAAGGAAAAGGACAGCCAGTGGTGCAATGGGTAATGTGTCTGACTATGGATCAGAAGATTCTAGGTTCGACCCCCAGCTGGCTCAGTTCTCTTAAAAAAATAAAGTAAATAAATAAATAAGAAGGAAAAGGAGAATCCCCAGTTCTTCCCTTTTTCCCCACTAGCAGTTTCACTTCTTTACTGACCCCTCCCTCCTTTAACTAAACATGGAAATCTCCCCTCCCTACTCTAAAAAGCCTTTCCTCAAGACTGTCACCCTTGTTCTATTTCACTATACCTAATAATCAGTAAGTACTTGTTTAGGTATTGAGGTTGAACTTGTGAAGTTGCTCAAGCTTACTTGATGGTGCTGGTGAACTCTGTGGTATCCAGTTTGTCTGACAATTTTGTTTTGAGGTCTGCCCAATATAAGCGAGAAGGTGTTCTAGGGAAGTCCTCTTCTGGCTCCTCCATCTCTGGAGACTCTGTTCCTGCCCGTCTGTCACACTCAGCTTTTGGTTCTACACCTTTACAGTAGCCCAAGTAGCCAATCATAAATCCTAAAGACAAAACGTTTCAAAGCTGAACTCACAGACTTTCATTTATAATCTATCCTTTTAGGGATTGATATTTTCAGCTAAGCCTTGAAAATACTGTTTTCTTTTTTTTCCCCAAGACAGTCTCACTCTGTACCCCAGGCTGGAATGCAGATACACAATCATAGCTCACTGCAGCATCCAACTCCTGGGCTCAAGCAATCCTCTTGCCACAGCTTCCTGAGCAGCTGGGACTACATGAGTGAGCCACCACATCTGGCTAATTTTTAAAATTTTTGTAGAGAAGGGGTCTCCCTATGTTGACCACACAGGTCTTGAACTCCTGGCCTCAAGTATCCAATCCACCTCAGTCATCCAAAGTGCTGGGATTACGGGTATGGGCCACACTGCACCCAGCCCACAATACTGGTTTTAACCAAATTCTAAGTAGTTTGAAAGTAAATAATGAATCCCAATTTGATACATTTTAAGCCATTTAATCCAAAAAACTATATAATAACTTTATTCCAAACAGGTACCTGTCCAAAGCATAGATAACTTTTCTTCCCAGAAGCCCTCCTTGAAATCTTAGACTGAGCTTCTATGCTACAAATATCCTGTATATATTTCTAGCATGATATTTGCATATTATATTGAAATGATTCATGTGTCTCTCTTCTTCCACCAACTAAATTCAATGGCAGGTACAGAACCTTAGTCATGATTGTATTCCTAATGGCACTTAAAAAGGTACAAAATATCTGCTGAGCTGAAATAACAGACTTCCCAAAGTTTATAAGGAACACTTAAGTTTTGAATGGCCATGCTTACCAATGAAGAAAAAGAGGATTACAGCAATGATTGCACATATATTTCCATTAAACCTTTTTGGTTTTCTGACATTGGGCCTCATGTTATTGTCAGTATTTTCTTCTTCATCTACAGCTAGTTTCATCTCCACATGACTGCTATCACCATCTACTTGACGAGCCAGACTAAATCGGGTGTATGACAATGGTTCTCCACCAAACTGAGATTTTTGGGGGGGAAAAAAGAGAAAGAAAAGAAAGCATTATGAAGGACAAGAAAGGAGTATTTGCAAAAATACTATTGTCAGGTGCTATACTGGGCCATTACTATGTATGACTTGCTATACATTCTTTAGGGAAAAGAAGTTCCCCTTTCAAACCAACATTCTTCCCTGCGCCCAGTTCAGTGAATGGCAGATGAGGGCTACATCACACACTGGTCTCCATCTCAGTCTTTCTGTTTGGTACGTCTCCTACTAAATATTTTGGTGAGTGCTTTATTTAGTTCATCTTATCTTCTTGGCTGTCCCCCTTCATTATACCCAAAGTACCCTGAAACTACTGAAAATATTTTCCATAATTAACCCTACCCAATCCAAATATCTAAATTAACCCTACCCAATCTTCCTTTGTAAGATCTGTTATGCCTCAAGACTAACAGTTCAAATATAAATGAATACCTGGTGATAGCTTTGGGTATTATTTCATGCTTACTGGGTGAAAGTCATGCTTGTATATTTCACATTCTTATAGTCACAGAAATACAACTGAAAATATCTTACCAAGTTGGACAATGCTGATCTGGCTTGATCCATCATTCTGAACTGCCACACAGAAGAACCTAGTATTAAAATAGAGAATTAATTATGAAAGATACCACTCACTATATCAGATTACTAGGGGTTTTTCATTACCAGGATAGATTAATTCATTATTGTATACCAAATTTACTTTTCAATATATTATCACCTTTCTAGAAAGATCTTGAACCAAAATATTTAGTTTACATGACAACTAAATGTAGTGTGATCCTTGATTGGATCCTGAATTGAGATGAGGTTAGGTAGCAATGGGGACAGCTATGAAAGACATTATTGAGACAAAGAAATCTGAATATGGACTGCATTCTGGATGTTATTGTATCAGTGTTAGATTTGAGGAGTGTGATAATGGTATAGTGTTTTTAAGAGAATGCCTTCATTCTTAGGAGACTGATACCAAAGAATGTAAGGATGAAGTATCATGACGTCTATAACTTACTTTCAAATAGTTCTGTTTTTAAAAGTTTATAAGAAATAAAGTAAATGCAGCAAATTGTTAACAGTTGGTGAAACTAGGTAAAGGGAACATGGATAGTGACTGTACTGCTATTTCAATTTTTCATTCAGGCTTGAAATTTTTCAAGATTAAAATGTGAGGAAAACTAGTTAGGATGTCATCCCAGATAAGCAGATGTAAGCAATTTAGAAGTTAAAAGCAACAAATACAAAAAGACAACAGACTCCCACCTGAAAAAAAAACCCATAAACTAAAACAGAATTAAGTCAAAACCAGGCATGCTACAAAGACCACAAGCACCTCCAATAGCAAAGTTATCTGAGAGGCTAGTGACTTGTTCAAGGCTGAAAACCAGTAATTTAAACATGAAGTTCAATGGGTAACTGGGTTATAGAAATTGTGTTCTCATCTCTAGAAATTTAAGAAATTAACCTTAACTTTTGTCAAAACAAAATACACCTCTATAATCAACAAACTTAACTGTTCAGTGAAAGCCTTCACTGACACCTGAATTTTCTAAACTAATTTGCTTTGAGTGAATGTAGATGTTTGAATGTGATATTACGTTGACACTTACGAAACAGACATTTATTGCATACTATTTTAAGACTTTTCCTATATACAAGTCACTCTTATAGCATATTAAACACATGGCACAAAGCAAGCTGTGAGGTATATGCAGATTATAAATCAAAGGACATTATATAAACTGACATCAGAAAAAGTCTCACATCTAAAACTTATTAACAAAAATGTTTTTTAAATCTGAAAGCTTTGGCTAGGCGCCGTGGCTCAAGCCTACAATCCCAGCACTTTGGCAGGCCAAGGCAGGAGGACTGCTTGAGCCTGGGAGTTCGAGACCAGCCTGGGCAACATATGGAGACTCCGTCTCTATGAAAAATAGAAAAATTAGCCAGATGTGGTGGTGCGTGCCTGTAATGCCAGCTATTCAGGAGGCTGAGGCAGGAGGATTGCTTGAGCCTAGGAGTTTGAGGTTGCAGTGAGCTATGATGATGCCACTGCATTCTATCCCAGGCAACAGAGTGAAACTCTGTCTCAAAAATAAATAAATAAAAATAAATCCCAAAGCTTTAGTGACCACAGTCAATATGCAATAGATCACATTCTTGGAAGCACAATCTCTTACCCCTTCTGGTACAAAGTGTTTATCACTACCACTGCACCAGAACAGTACAAACCCAATCGCTAGAGCCAGAACTAAAAGGCCCCACCCTGAACCAATTTTAATCACCCTTTTCTAGGAAAAAACAGCTTTCAAGTGTAACACTCATCTGAACCAGCCATTTCTCAAGTTTTCTAGTTTTAAATTAAATTTTGGCAAGGCAAAGTGGCTCATGCCTGTTATGCTAGCAGTCTGGGAGGCTGAGGAGGGAGGACTGCTTGAGCTCAGGAGTTTAAGACCAACCTGAGCAAGAGGAAGACCCAGCCTCTACTAAAAATAGAAAAAATTAGCCAGGCACTATGCACGCCGGTAGTCCCAGATACTCAGGAGGCTGAGAAAGGAGGATCACTTGAGCCCAGGAGTTTGAGGTTGCAGTGAGTTATGATGATGCCACAGCACTCTAGACAGAGTGACAAGATCAAGACTGTGTCTCAAAAAAAAAAAAAATTTTAATTTTAAGGCTAAAGTTATGATAACACATTTAAATAAGTGATCTAAATAAAGGATTTAAATGTGATTTGAGTGTGAGTTTGCAGAAACAGGTAGATATTAATAGAACATGTAATAATGAGTATGTCTAAGTAAAATCTAAGTATGCTTTTTTACTAAGCAAACATGTTATTCCTATTTCAACCCCCAGACCCAAATTTAGACTATAACATAAATCAAGTCAGAGAAAAAAAACTGTGATCTAGGCAATTTCCATTTTAACCTCATTTAGCTCCACATCCATGTGGACCACAACAGCTCTATGACAGCCATAAAAATTACTCCTGAAATCTGAGTCATTCTTTCAAAATGACCTTGCACACAGTAAAGAAGCTTTTTGTTTAAAAGAGCCCCTTAATGAATTTTCTTCCAACTGAAATCACTCTAATTTATATGCACTAAAAGCATGGGAGAGAAACTTTTCATACCAGCTGTAATACCACACTGTCTGTAAACCTGTTGTTCTGCTAAAATATTTACCACATCTAAAAGCCAAACAACTCTTAAAATAAATACTATAGAAGAGGCCTGGTGCAGTGGATCATGTCTACAAATCCCAGCACTTTGGGAAGTCAAGGAAAGAGGATCACTTAAGCCCCAGGAGTTCGAGACCAGCCTGGGCAACATAGTGAAACCCTGTTGCCATACACAAAAAAAATTTTTCAATTAGCCAGGCATGGTGGCACATGCCTGCTGTCCTAGCTACTTGGGAAGCTGAGGTGAGAGGATCACTTGAGCCCAGGAGGAGCTATGATCACACCAAGTCACTCCAGCCCTGGAGACAGAGCTAGACACTGTCCCAAAACAAACAAACAAAAAATGAAAACCTTGGACCTGGAATCTTTTCCCATCCCTGCCACTATTCTGGTTTATCCTGAAGTCCTGAAGCCACTGGGCAAAGCTTGAGTAGTAGGGAAATTTTTTAAAAATTAAAAAACTTGATAAGGTTTACCTCATAGAGCTCCAAGATCTCAAGCTACCTGGCTGTAGGTATTATGCAAAGTATTTCCCTAGACAACTACGCATCTGCCAAGTGAAAAAGAAAAGATTACATGAACCCACAAAACTTTTGCAGGGTTCTCAGAACTCATACTTGAATATACCCAGAATGACTTGACAAGAGACAGTAAGAATCTCCCTTACCTTTAAGAATCTACCTTTATGGACCTAAAATGAAAGGGCAGTGGAAGAAATCAAAGAAAACAAGCAGAATCTTCATTCTCATACAGCTTCCTAAAATGAAACTGCCCAACTTTAAGGTCAGGACCACTTGAGGTCACCGCAGTCTATTTATGTAGTGTTCATCTGGGAGCACAGACAAGAGGCACCTAACACAGAAGAGTTCCAAATGTCCCCAGAGGCTTAAAGTAGCTCTCATTGTCTGATTCGAGTTTAGCTGGGAACCTTCCTTCATTACAGGTAAGCACACTAGGAGAGGCAAATAAATGCCTCGCCTTAGGGCAAAGTCACCCACTCTACTCTTCTCTATCCAGTAATCTTCAACACAGGCTAGGTTCACAGCCACCATTACTGGACAAGAATATCCTGTGGAAGAAAACTTAAAGGGTACTGTGCTATATATAAAACTCTCTGGTATCAATGACAAATTTTTAAACACTATTTTTTTTAAGCATCTTACAATCCAAAGCTGAGAAAAAAACCCAGTAGGACCTACAAGTAGTTTACAACAGGGGTCCCCAACCTATAGTGAGTTGTGTAATTATTTTATGATATATTACAATGTAATAATAATAGAAATGAAGTGCATAATAAATGTAATGCACTTGAATCATCCCGAAATCATCCTCCCCCACCCCTGTCCGTGAAAAAATTACCTTTCATGAAAATGGTCCCTGGTGCCAAAAAGGGCACCTAAATTTAGCTTTCACAGTAGGTAATTTCTGGAAATCAGCTTAAATGTCTTTGTTGATGAGGTCAAACCCCCCAGCTCAAACACAACTAAATCAAGCATCTAGTATTCCAAACTCATAGTAAGCTCAGATAAAGCCATCAGGAAGCCAAATACTTCTGTAATAGCACAATTAGTTCCCACTTTAATCTTACTACAAAAAAAAAAAAAAGGAAAAAGCAGCAGTAATCAAGTCCCCCGGATGAGTGAAGTACCCAAGGTCACTACAAACAGTGCGCAGAGGTAACGTGTTAACCGAAAAGAGCTAAATCACAAAATACTATTTTCCTACCCTTAAAGAACCGTCTGACAGTGACACACCCGGCCTCTCCGGGGTTTATCAATACGGTACAGACCTTAGACCATACAGCTAACCAAATATCTTTTGCAAATACGTCTTAATTCTATGGGCTCCCATCCCGTAGTAAGAACTGCTAGCAAAATTCTTAACGTGAACACCTGCGGCGTTGAGTCTGACTCTGCCTTGGGAAAACAGAATCCACACACCAGGCCAACAAGCAGAGCCCAGCAAGAAAGATCAGGTTGTACTGGAGTTCAAATGTACCGGTTACAGAAATCCCCATCTAAACGCCCGCGACTCGTAACCCGATCGGGAACAGCTTTGTCCTCTCAGCAGTGAGACCAGGGCCCGCCCGGGCGCCGAGCAAGAGCAGCGCTGCCAGCCCAAGGTCACCCATGCACCCCTCCAGTCCCTCCTTGGGGCGACATCCGGGGCCAGCCACGTGCTCGGGCGCAGGCCAGTGCTGCCGCAGCGTGGCCGCCCCAGCGCGGGAGCCCGCAGCCCGGGGCCGGCCCAGGAGGGCCTGCGGCTTTCAAGGGCGAGCTCGAGAGAAAAAGAGATCGCCGGCGGCAAGAGGAGCCGAGAGAAGAATGACGGGGCGAAGAGCAAAGCTGGGGTACACCGCACTTCGCCCAGACAGCCCTCCTAGAGAAGCCATCCCCCCTCCGCGACCAAGGCGGGCACAAAAAGGTAAGGAAGGGAAAAAAAGGGAGGAGACGCCCCTCTCCCCACAGCAGCCCCGCCCCCCTGCACCTGCAGCCCGCTCCTCGCGCCGCCGCAGCCCCTTCCCCACCGGCTCGAGGGTCCCGTTCCACCCCGCGCGCGCCGCCCGGAGCCGCCGCAGCCTCCCCGCTCCCCGTGCGGCTCCAGAGGCTGCTGGACAGCACCGAGATGACCGCTCGAACCAGCCCCGCCGACTGAGGGGAGGACGCGAGGGTCGACCGAGCTCCGGCAGCGGCGCGTCACTCACACAGGCACCCCCTCGGTCCGCCACTGCGCAGGCCACCACCCGCGATCCCAACGCTCTCTCCGGATGGCCACCCCCACCCGGCAGTTTATAGTCTGGTCCCGCCTCTCCCGACCCCCCGCCAAGAGGTTGCGTCACTTCCTGCGGCACGTACAGAAGGGGTGCTCTGGTAACCTACCAGACCGCCTTGGGGGAGGGTGTGAGCGCGCGCCGGCTGCGAGAGGTTGGAAGAAAAAGGCGGCAAGACAGCAGGTGCCCCAAGGAGTTGCACGATTGGCAACCCGGCCTCCACCGCGGCGCCCTCCTCTGCGCTAGGATCCTGAAGCCCGCGGCCTAACCTTGACCGACCTCCAGTCCTTGCTGTGCAATGTCAGATGGGTTAGCAGCGTGGACTCCTAGATGTTGGATACTTGCACTGAAATGGTTCCTTAAAGTGTATGTCCGGGATGGAATTATTATTAGATAGCCACTAAAGCCACACTGTGCATATATTAATATATTTTGCAGCCTCAGAAAGATTTTAGTAAAAAGGACAAAGAATCAAAAGCAAATGCAAATTTGTATTCAGGATGTATACAAACCACTTCAACCAAGACTATCAGAGAGATTTACATAATGTTTAATGTGTGAGGGAATAAAAGGGAAAATATAAGGTAAACAAATGATTTAATAGGATGACATGATTGGAGATTAACTTTGGTTTCATTGCCATTATTGTTGTGATAGGATTGTGCAATGCATAACAAATAAGATTGAATTCTTGGTCACTTTTTAAGCTCTTTCCAAACATTGACACCTTCTCCCTCCCTTTGGTCAATAACCTGCAGGGAGGTAAGTTTACAAATAGCTACAATTCTAGAAAAGGGCCGGGACCTTGAAAGGACTGCAGATAAAGCCCTTTGCTGATCAGGGCCCCCAAGGATATAGAACAGTCCTTTAAGATGCAAATCTGTTTCCTGGGCTCTGGCTCCTGCTCTCCCCTTATTTCTAAAATAGGAAAAGTACTTGAGATTTTTTCCCAGGCCCTTTTCTTTATCCCCATTCCCTAAAATCTCTCTTCCCGAAGAGAAATATTTTTAAAAAGATCCACCTTAGTGGATCTACACAGGAAAAGGTTAAGGACGGACATGGATTAGCCACAGAGGGGCCCACCTTGAAATTCAGACAATAAGCCTAGTCCTCTCTGCTTTCCTTGATTGGAAGTGGCTTTTAAAAAGTAACAAACAATGCTAGTATTTCCAGGTGAAAATCTTTTTTTTTTTTTTTTTTTTTTTTTTTTTTGAGACCCATGGGACAGTGTTGCCGGGCGGGGTATGGCCCTGGCAACACCCACTCACACCGCAGCCGAAAATAAATGGGGGCAAGCGCTCGGGC
>CAUYRT010068232.1:0-42510 GCA_963574885.1 Lepilemur ruficaudatus | reverse complement strand
AGGCAGTCCCTATAATAAGAAGCTTCATCATCCTAGTTAGTTAGAAGCAAACTAGTTAGAAGCAAAGGAACTTGTCTTGATTGTGTAAATGCTATCTTCCCATTCCTTCACTGAACCCCCCTCCAAGTAAGCCTAAAACTCCACAGTAATTTATAATGTGAAGAATATTTTTTCACCCTAGAATTTTAATGAAAATTAAAAGTGAATGTGGTGATGCAGTCGGAGCCAAGTTGAACGCTGGCATTGTCTTGATTGTATCTGAAACGTAACTGCCTACTCAACCGCACTGCCCCAGCAACCACAGCTCAATCAATGACTCTATCTGAATTTGGAAATCTGAGACTCTTTGGTAATCCTAACATCTGCCTCAAGATCTAGAAGACAAAGGCCTTCTAGATGTTTGAATGTTAACACTTGTGCTTTTCAAAACAGGGACTTAAGTTTGGTCAAAACTCTCTTGTGGCAATGCTTCTAAAAAGAACTCCAAATAAGGCATACCATGGGTTTAAACTAACACTTCAGATGACCCAAAACCTAAACTGAAGAAAAAAATGAGTTTGATTATTATTCTTTCTTGTGATAAGCTTCATCAGTTACATATATGCATTTTGTTAGAACCCTCCTACAACCATTGAGAACAGAAAAAAAGAATAAAAGGAAATTGATTTCTACCCTAGGAAGTGGGATTCAGATTAAAATAAAACACACACACGCACACAATCCAGTTGAAAATGTGGTTAAATGTGATGAAAATAGGGAACCAAATTAGACCTTTCTGTCCACATAGGTGAGAGTGTCTCTTTGAACTAGAAAGCATTTTGTTGTCAAGTCAATGGAGCCTAAATACGATGCTTATTTATATCCGGGGGAAGGACTCCCTGCTTTCACCAGGTCATTTTATTATTCTCTGCCGTGTCTGGGTTGTAGATGGGAATAAACCTCTCACTTCCATGAGATGAGTCAACCTTCAATTCACAGTGGCCACATTCCTGAGAAAATAACTTGTCAGGAGAAATGATTAAAGAAGACCATGTTTGACTTCAGTGCTGCCCGATTGGTGAATTATATTTTTAGAGCAATCAGTTTAAATCCTACAGATTGAAATTGTGCTGCTCGCTAACTGCCTGGGTGATTTGGCATGAAATTTAATTTGCTTTAACATGCATGGGGGGTAAGCAGAGGGGCGTTAATTTCACATTTGAGAGTTGCTGCATTACTTTGAAAATAACTAAAATCTTGGTGTAAGAATTTGCTTTCATTTTTCTTCTTTAAAACAGACATGAATCTCTGGCCAAACTCCATACTTTAGTCTACCAGTTTGGGCTAATTTTATCTTTTCTCTATGATTCTCATTCTTCCTCACATTGATATTAATATGAAATGAGCACTTACCAGGTACTAGGCACCTACTTAATTGATCATTTAATCGACATTCAGCACATTTAGCCTCTCAGTCTTATAGTTGAGGAAAGTTGACAACTCCTGACAGTTGATCTTTACTATATTTGCAGGGACACAGGGAAGTCATCTATACTGGGGCTCTTCATTTTTGTTCTTTCATGTCTACCTTCTCAGATGGGAACCCTCATCCACCTTAAATGTGCCCAGTTAAAAGGGAGAATTTTGGGATCAAGGGCTCTGTTTTTAAAATTTTACCATGTAGGGATCTAGCTTTCAAGAAATAAGTTAGTTCTCAAAGTAATACTATTTTAAAGTTCTTTCTCTGGTATGAATAAGTCAAGGCTGAGCTAATCTGAAAATTTGCACACTGATCATAATAACAATAATAAAAACAATAAAAATAATAAAGTGTTGCCAATGAATCAATATCTTGAACCTACCTAGAGAGTTGAGCTCTATGAATGAGCCACTTTATTAATATATATCCAAGGCTAATAAAATGCAATATATATTGAAAATGCCTCCCTGCTATGCCCTTTGATCTGTATGTGCCCCACTGATTTTCCACTGGTAAAGATTCATATCTACATGGAAACTCAACTCTATTTGGTCACTGGAATGTCAGCCAGCAGCAGTTACTCATTCATGCAATGGGTCTGATGTTTGGTAACTCCTGGCCTCTATAAACTTGAATTTAATCCTAATTGTGATTTTAGGTAAATGTTTCAATAGACCACTCTGTCAGCAGTAAGTATTCCTTCACCAGGATCTTTCAGTGTATACTTTTCTTATAATCATTGCAAAGGAATGATTGCTTGGTTCCCCAAAAGATCCTCCTTTAGTTTATCACTTTGTATGTTTAATGAATGCTGACATGATTTATTACTTAATAGTAATAAATTATGCCATTTCTTGAAATGATAGTCAATAAGTACTATAAAGAATCTCAGGAGAACTATGTGCTTCATCTAATTAAGCTGTTTATTTAAGTTTATTATAAGACAAATGTGTCTTCAATTGATGTTATTGCACAGAATACCAGGCGATGGGGATATTTTTAATGTCTTCCTGACCATATATGTTCCCCCACTATAATTTCCCACAAATGATCTCAGATCTAGAGGTGACTTTTTTTTTTTTTTAAGATTCCAACAAATATGTTTCCTTTGGGGAAGTAGGTTCATTACTTCTTTTAGGATAGTACATGTTTCAGTGCTTGTGAAGATAAAAATCTACTAAATAAGTGTTCAAGAGGTCTAAATGTGAGTATGTCTTTCCCAGAGGAATTTAGTTCATCTTGTTCCACCATAATGCACAAGTCCTAAAGCATCTTTATCATGGCAAGAGTTATCTTACTTTCCTGGTGATGAAAAAAAAAAAGAAAAAAGCGAGAGTTATCTTACTGGTCAATCATTACCATTTTCCCTCCTTCTCCATTTAGATCTTTAAGTCCCTGATAGATAGCAAAATAAGTATCTGTGGGGGGTGGTTAATTTTCAAGCAATAAGGAACAAAATTCAACCAGGATAATACTTGGTAGTTTGGCCTAGATGTGATGAAATTGCCCTCCTTTGTCAAATACTGGACTTATCACTCAGGTTGGAATCTTGACTGTTCTCTCCTCTTTAACATAGCCTATAATGTATTGGGCTGCTGTGTGTCCACGTGCATTGAATAAATTTAAATTAACAAATGTCTATAACACAATCAAAGATCACACATCTCTTAATTGAAGCTCTTTATTCCTTCATGCCACAGTGGGAAGAATCTGAATAAATAGCTAGGAGACAGATGTTCTAGACCTAACTCTGACTCTAACATATTTGCCGCATGAGCTCATAACAGGAGCATCCATATAATTACAAAACAATGGTTATACACCAGTTCTACCTCTGCACTCAGCCGTCACCAAGATGGAATGAGATAACGTAGGTGAAAGTGCTTTATAAACTCTAATGGCATTATGCTTTGAAAATGTGACATTATTTAGTGCCCTGGAGCAGCAAGGTACTAAATAATATCTCAGTGGCTTGAATTAATACAGCTGCCAAAAGAGACTAATTTAGGAAATTGCTTAAACTTGAAAGAATCTCATTTCACATGCAGTGTTCACTGACACAGTCTCTCTGTGCTCCAGGTTTCAGGAGATATCTTAATGCTCAGAAAGGAGGGAGGTGGTTACCGGGGTAAATGGGGGTAAATGAGAGAACCAGAGTTCCTGCCCCCGAGAGTTTGGTAGGAGCAGCTAACCACTCACACTCACACCCCAGCCTCTTTCAGGACTTCCTCTTCATAACCTTCAACAAATGAGTCTTCACACGTCTTTAATTGTGGCAAGCTAACTTCAGGAGTATTCCTACCCACCAAACATTGCACTGAAAGAAACAAACAGACAGAAATAAAAATGCCTTGACTGGAGGCTATGAGGGGATGTCTAGAAGGGAGGTGCATATAGGAGGGAGGGGCGGGTGAAGATGGGAGTACATTGTGGTGAAGAGGAGTGGGGAGGATATAATCATGGTGCTTGATTTGAAAATCCTTTTTGTCTATTGCCATCATGATTAAACCACTCATCCACTGGGGGCATTAGTAGAAAAGACCTTAAGTCACATGGTCCCCTGTTCACTGTTGCAAGCAGAGTGCATCTGCAGTGTTGTGTGAAATCCTGGGGACAGAATCTTAAGGGGGCAAAGGTACAACAAAACACAAACACAATCACCAGCGTTGTGAGGATTGTGAAAGCAAATGGGACAAAGGGTTTAGGGGGAGTTTGAGAAGAGAAGGCTTAGGGAGCATAGCATTTCTGTAGTTCAAATATTTGAACTCGGTCATGGGTAGAATAATAGGGAGATATACTTTCAAGGCAGCATGATAAGATCTTTTCTATTAATAATAAACAGAGCTGTTCTCTGGAAGTGGTAAAGTCTAGCTCAGTATTTCTCGAACTTGGGTACTAATGCTGCTGGTCTGGGCCCATACACTGGGCAGTGAGGGTCTAGATACCCCCTGTTACTCATTGGAGGACTTCAATTATATGACACATGGTCAGATGTCAGGGCTGCTGAGTCAGGGATTGCTCCTGTAAATAGGAAAGTAGACAGAGTTTCAGGTGTTTCACCTCTAAACCTCTGTATTATCCTGTGCCTCAGTATCTGTTGATTTGATGGCCACTCTATACTATCTAAATCCTCAGCAAGTCTTACCTGTTGATGGTGGTCTTATGCTTTCCTTAGTACACAGGGCGTGGTACTTAGTGGTAGGGTTGATGTTTATTTGTCTGTCTCCCAATGTGCAGGGTACTGATGTGGACTGAGAAAGGGCTCATTTTACATGTGAGAAAGGCCATGTGCTATTTGTTTAGGGGCATTCCTGTTTCTGTATTAGTTAGGGGGCATTTGGCAATGAACCAGCCTTCCTAATTGCAGCGGACACTTTTATATGCCTACTACACTTCCATTGTCTCTTTTGTCCTTCCTAATAACACTGTTCAGATTGGCAGTGTTCTCAGGTAAAAAGCAAAAAAAAAAAAAAAAAAAAAAAAAGTTGACTCTCCAGACTCCCATGCTGCTAGGAGTAGCCACATAGCATAGTTCTGGAGGATGGGATATAAGCAAGATCCTTCTGGGAGAAAGAGAGTTTTTCTGATAAAAAGTCTGCAACCTTTTTTGCTCTTCTCTTTCCCCCTCTTTCCTGGAATGTGGGCAGAATAGAATGTTTGGAGGTTCAGCAATTTCCTTGTGATAATGAGGACGAGATCTCCAATCTGAGGTTGGTAGAGATGCTGACTCCCGTGAGCCTGTATACTAGCCCTGATCAGTCTTCTGAACAACTTCTTGTTATGTGAGAAAAATAAGCCTTAAACTTTTTAAGCTGCTCTTTGTTGGGTTTCAGCTGCATGCTGCCAAACACAGTCCTGACTGATATTCCAGTGATCACCATACCTTAGGCAAGTAACCTATTGTCACTTGAGTTTTAGGAACCCAACAGCCTAAATTATCATCAGCAAAGAAGTCCATATGGTGGACTTCTCCCCTTCTTTTTTTTTACATTGGACATATTTTTCTTTCTTTTTTGAACTTGTATAATTAAAAACACCTTCTTTTCAATGAACATCAAATTGGCATTTTCACTTAGGTAGAAAAATTCTTACTGCCCAGAGTTTAAAATTAATGACACCCCCAAAAAGTATTTGCCTTCCATGGTCTATAATGCTGGGTAAATAGGACAGTCACACTGTTCACCTTTTTTTCAAAAAGATTCCATTTCTTTGCCCATCCATTTCACTCTTCAAAATAATCACTGTCCTCGGCTGGATCCCTCTTTATCCTTGGCAACTCTGTTCTGTCAATTATGTAATAGTTTGGCCCTTTTTGGCTTTTGTTTCATTTCGCTTCTTTTCTCTCTCTGCAGAACAGCCTGCAGAGCAATAAGATAGGGAACATGCCTGCTGGGCCTGATTTTCTTCTTTAAAATAGCTTTGGCCACTGGTTAGTGAAAAAAGGAGTTGGCTCACTGTAGAAGCCAAAAACCAGGTAAGTGGATTTAGTCTCACATGGGTGCAAAGGTGACTCCTGGACAGAAAATGGAATCTGTATTTGGTTTGAACACAAACAGGAGGCAGCAAGACATGGTGAAAACATCACTCTATCTGGAGTCACCAAGGATTCCAGCCTGCTGTTTCCAACTGCTAATCCTGGGGCAATCTCTTAGTCCCTTTGGACCTCAGTCATAAAATGAGTGATCCTCAAGATTTCTTCCATCTCAAACATCCAGAGCTATTCACATTCAATGAATGTTTGTTTTGCACTCATGATGGGCCAGGCACTGTCCTGGTGATGCAGATGCAGGGGTAAACTGCACAGAGAGAAGAAGACACCAGGTTTGAGAGTCTAGAGAAGGGGAGAGAAGAGAAGGAAGACTGTCATGGAGAAAACAATAAGAATAGATAGGGCAATGGAAAAATTAATTGAAATGTGCCTGGATACATTCCACATCTTCAGTGAAGCCTGCTTGGATCACTGCACCGTCACTGATCTCACCATCCAGGGAATCTCCCAGCGTTTCTGTTGGCGCCCTTCCTTCAACACTTTTTTGTCATCCATATTAGGAAATCACTTTCTGGACATTTTTACTGTCTCCCTAACTAGATTGAGAACACTTAGAGGCCAGGTACTTCTGTATAGTTGCACCGAAGTACTTTTTTGGTATCAAGTGTTAAATAAACCAGGCAAGTGCTTTGGATATCTTCAAATAGCTTGACACATAGCAAGAAGTCACATGAGGTATTTGATATTTATGGACTGAATTGAGATCACTGGAAGGTGGGAGTGAAGAAAGTTAGCTGGGAGTGTTAACTTCAGGCAGGCTGACCACCCATAACCAAGCACGAGCCAGAAGCCATGTGCACCCCCTGGAGAGTGCTCAGATTCTAGCAAAGTAAAAGGGTAGTTAACCACAGATGCCTGAAGGTTCACCTTAAAGTTGCCTTGTCAAGAGGCATTTTAAATAGCTCATTTTTGGCAAGAAAGGAAGGAAATATTGAAAAAGCGGTAGAATAAGGTAGCATGATGATATGTAGATACATTTCAACAATCCTATGGTCTGTGTTCGGTACTTATGTTCATAGTGATCCCTCTCTTTGTGCATCCCCGGAAGGGCAGGAAGTCTTAAGTCCTTATCCTTGCACTGTGCCTGTTATAGAGTTGGGCACAAAGCAGATGCTTCTATAAACAGGACCCAATGGGCAGATTAATGGAGCCAATTCTTCCTTTCTCCTTGATTCCAAGTGGAACCTGAGATACAGTGGCAGAACATAAGACAAAAGTGGATCTCGGGGTCTTCTTACTACTTGATGCCTGCATACTGGAGACAGAAGAGCCAGCATGATCCGTTAGTCAACTCCACCCATTTGGCACTCAAGCACTAAGAATAAAAGAGCCAAGGATTCCTAGTTACAAACCTTGGACAAATCCATAACCTACTCAGTTCACATAGGTGATGTCATCAAACACCTTCATGGTCTGTCAACAGCTACTGCCTGATGCAGGACTGTGCCAAGAGATACCACCTCTAAAGCTGATTTTCCCATTGACACTTGTTAACACAGGGTACTCTTAGGGCATGGGAGGGCAGAGTGAGGTTTATCTTTGCACCTGACACCCAAAGATAAATAATCCTAATCCCTGGTTTTCATGAAAGTAGGCTCCCTGAGTGTAGAAACTGTATCCTTCTTGTTCATTCCTTAGCTTTGTGAACTGAGGCAACATTCATAAACTTCCTGTGCCTTAGTTTGATCATCCACAAAGAAAGGATACTGTGAGCACCTATCCATGGGGGTAATGAGAGAAAATATTCAGTTAATGCTGACAAAGTCCCTAGGACAGTGCCTGGCACATAATAAGCCTTCAGTAACCGTTAACTTCTGCTCACTGGTATATCATTGCAGAGTGTCTGGCATGTAATAGCCAAAATCTTTTTGTTAAATGGATATTGAATGAGGACCCTGTCAGTAGTACTCTGCTTTTTTGTTTAGCTTGTGCATCCCTTAAAGAATTTTGGAAAAAGTACATGTTTCCTTGCACATCTTTAAGTAGATATTGAAAATGTTTCATCCTAAATCTAATCAGTTGCAAAGGTTGCACTTATTTGTGTTGTGTATATGTTGACATCGTAAAATAAAACTCTTATATCGTTTTTCTGAAATATATCTAATGGAGCAGAAATATCACCATCATCCATTAAAATAAATGAATAGGTTCTTTTATAATATTTTCAAATGTTGCTTCCTTCCTTTTCCTCTTTGCATTGGGATTTCCATTCTATCCTATCACAGAAGATAATACTAAAACAATATATTTTTAGATTTAAAAATTTTTTATTGATTTTTTTTACCCCTCAGTTACTCTAAGATCACTTATTAAAAAAAAAAACTTTCTGTATTGAATTACATTGATGTCATTTTCAAAATTAAAATGACCCTATGTGTATAAGTCGAATTTGATGCAAAGACAAAAAGAAATTCTACCCTTTTAAAAAGCCAAGCAGATGCAACCCATTCCATACATGTTCTCAAGGTAAAGGATAACTAGTCCTCCAATGAAAGGACTTGACAGCACCATTTGTCACACATAGTTCATCCTAAATTCACTAGGTAATTGAGGTGACCATCTGTTTTAGCTAATTGGCTTTATCCCAAGGAAAAATAAACTCATATCTTTATGGCATGAGGTAGTCTTGCAACTTAGAGAGAGGAGCCAGCCAGCTGAAGTTAGGCTCTTAGCCTCCGGCAGAACTGGTTGATAAGGATGCTGATAATTACATTTCAAAGAGAGAGAGTTCCCAGGTCCTTAAGAAAGATACTCCTGGGTTGCAAGGCTACCAAGAGGCTTATTTAGCTTTGAAAAAGATTTACATCTATTTCAAAGAAACAGAAAAAATAATTTGCCATTACAAGTTTTCTAACTTGACTGCTCTATGAAAAAGGATGAGAGGGACTCTTATTTTCAATAGAGATAACTAATTTTTTTCTTTTTTGATTTGTATTTACCTTTTTTTTTTTTTTTTTTTTTTTGAGAGAGAGAGAGAGTCTGGCGTTGTTGCTCAGGCTAGAGTAAGTGCCCTGGCATCAGCAGCCTCACTCACAGAAACCTCAAACTCCTGGGCTCAAGTGATCCTCCTGCCTCAGTCTCCTGAGTTGCTGGGACTACAGGTGTGTGCCACCACGCCTGGCTGATTTTTTGTTTCTATTTTTAGTTGACTGGCTAATTTTTTTTCCTTCTATTTTTAGTGGAGACGGGGGTCTCACTCTTTCTCAGGCTGGTCTCAAACTTCTGACCTTAAGGAATCCTCCCACCTCGGCCTCCCAGAGTACTAGGATTACAGGCATGAGCCACCACACCCGGCCTGTATTTATTTACCGTTATACACCTTAGGAAGTCACTCAAACTCCTTGAATCTGTTTCCTCATCTGTAAAAGGGGAGTAATAACACCAATAACAATTATTTCACTTCATGCAGGGCCTAAGTAAAGGAACTGTGCAAAACTTATTTGTCATTTTAGATGCCGTATTACTAGAGATTACATATCTTTACTGGTTCATACATGGAAGCAGTTAATCTAATAATATTTAAAAGAGAACTCAGGTTTTTAAAAAATTCTGTCTCTGTAAGGGCAAGAATCTTTTTGTAACCAAAATATATCAGCTCCACTTTTATCTTTTAGAGTTGAACATTTAATCTTCCTCTGTGTGTCTTACCCATAAACACCAGGTTTATAAATTTGGCAACTCATTTTCTTATTATCAGTGTGTTCTAGTTCCATTTTATTATTAAAAATAAACATCACACGCCGGATGCGTTGGTGCATGCCAGTAGTCTCCTACCCAGGAGGCTGAGAGAGAAGGATTGCTTGAGCCCAGGAGTTTGGGGCTACAGTGTACTATGATCTCATCTGTGAATAACCACTGCCCACTGCCCACTCTGGCCTGGGCAACATAGGAAGACCCTGTCTCAAATTTACAGTAAAATCACAGCTGGTCTAATCTATATTAAGTAAATCACCAAGATACTTTTTCTTTTTTTAGAAACTTTTTTTAAAAAAGATATATACCAATTATTTTAGTTAACAATATTGCAAGATACATTTTAATATAAATAATCAATGTCAGTACAAGAAAAGAGTTTAGATATGATGAAAAACAAGCAAATAAATATTTTATTTCTTGGTAACTGCTTTTAAAAAACATTAAAAAGAAAAAATCTGATGCTATTTCTTGAATCTAGAATTCCTTCGATTTGACACAATTGACATATCATAAGATAAGCAAAGCAAAAATAACTAAATAACTAAGAGTAGTTCCATGATAATGCTAAGCATAAGAATTGCATGGAGTAGTCAAAGGATCTCAGGAATCTCAGGCATGCCACATGCTTTGACTAGCACTCTCAAATCCAGCCCCGCTCAGTGAATTCTCCAGTGGCTCAAACAGCTCTTGGATTTGGGCTTTGCTCTTTAGACACAGAATTCAGCACCCTGTTAGTTAATCATTGATGAGACCCAAATTATAAAAACAATATAATAAAATCAAAATTATCCTCCCCCTTTTGTACAAGGTTTTCTGTACTTAGAACTGAGTCCTGCCACATTCCCATGAGGGTGTGTGCATATGGGGAGTAGCTACACACACCAATAAATTATGCGGCTGGGGTGATTCTGGAAATTATAATGAAAGTTAGAAATTATTCAGAATAGAATAAAATATTTCAAAACCCTGTCATAAATCTTAGCCAGGAAAAATAAATTTTCATGAGACCAGTGATTAACCCAGTAGCAAAATGGAATTTATATCAACCATTCATTAATCCCGTTTCCCTTCTCCCAACACCATTAATTAACTGTCTGCTCAATTCCCATTCCTGTGCTACACTTGTGTCGCTTACCCAATTACAGCTAATTTTCTTGCATGCAACGAGAGTGGTAATAGCCTCTAACAGTTGTTGAAATGTGGTTCCTAGCGTTTACTGCAGTGTGTCATCCTTAAATATTCCCTAACATGTTTTCTGGTTCTGTTTCTAAAATCGAGTTTGTGTGGGGAGGATTGAGTTGAATACAGTAAGTGGGTGGTTTCCTTCCTTTCAGGTCCTCGGAGACCCTTATCTGATTTAAGTTTCGCCTCAGGAGAAAGCAGTACCACGAAGTTTGCTAAAAATAACTGTTCTCCTGTCTTGCTGTTTTGCCTATGACTCTCTGAGAGAAAAGGCTTTGGAAAATAAACTTTTGATGGCGTGTTTTCTGAAGTGCAACTACCTGGTCACTTCTTCAGAGTTCAATACAAAGGGTCAATTTTTAAATTAAAGCTTCTAGGACACAATGCTCTCTTTTCTTTCTCTCTTTCCTTTTTAAAATCAATTTTACAAAAGAGGAGATGGTGAAGCCTGAAAATATTAAACAAAAGCTCGTTGCCCTCTTTTGGTTGTGCCTAAAAATATGGGTGCAAATTCAGTTTTTGTATTCTAAAAGTAAGTTTCTCATGGACTTCTGTATTATTACTCGACAGAAACCCGATTTTTGTTATCTGATTGATCCTCATTTGTCTGGGGCTTCTAGTGATTTCCTGGATTTAAGAACACTGTATCTTCCTCTGATATTCCCCACACTTTCCTCCCCTCACCCCATGTAATTGATGATCTGTAAATAAACACTGCAAGTCATTAGAGGAGCTCACTAGCTAAAATAAGCCTGCAGAGAATCCTTTTGTTAAGCAAATAAGACTTTTATAATCACCTCTGCTTCATCTGCACAGATTTGGGTCTATCAGCCTTTTCTTAAAGTAGAAAGTGTTTTATCTTTTTCAAGCAAGTGAAAGATTCCCTTGATTACATAGCTGGGCTCTGGAGGGGAGATCAGGGAAAGGAATCGGGTTCATGATGACTGATGGGGTTAAGTGCGACAGTAACAGTTCAATTAGGGGCGTTGGTTTAAGCATGTGCTAACACACTGAAATCCAAAGTCATTTGTGTGTTTTAGCTCCCCTTGTAGCATCGTTTCTTTCTTTTTATCTACATGCATGGCCTTTTGCTTCTTCCCATTCCCCTGTAATTGGAAATGACATCCATATTAGGTTGCTGTTGCCATCTTTACCATTTTTGTTCAAAAATTAATATTCTGTTCTATCTACATACATAAAATAGTTCAATGAAAACCTATGCAATATCAATCTATTCACATATCCATTTGTTTCTAACATGACATTCAAGAGGCTACTTCAAAGCCACTTGGGGAGCAGCTTTCTTTCCATCAACAAATAGGTAGTGAGCACCCACTGTTTACATGCTGACAACATAGCCCTGAATAAAGCAGAACCCTCTTGCCCTCTTAAAGCTTATATTTTAATGGTTGCAAAATATTTGTCAAATTTTGTAATAGTTTCTTATAAAATTAGTTTTTGCATGATTTTTTAAAATGTGCTCATCAAAATGATGGAGCTGGTACACATAAGCTCATTATATTTTCACATATTAGCAAAATCATTTCATTGTTGCTATTGTCTACATCATGATAGTGTTTTTTGAAAGAAAAGTCTCTATTACCTTTTTCATAACATTTCTAATTTCTAAAATCATTTTGGCCTGCAGATACTCGGAGGAAAAAAAAAAGATGCTCTCTAAATATAAGGAACATAAGATTGTATAACTGTTTTCATAAATGAAAAACCTACATTTACCATTGTAATCTGAGAGGAAATAATGGTTTAATTAGTTTTTAGATGAAAAGATTCCTGCAATCAGACTGTGTTTGTAATGGCATTTATAAAACAATTTCCCCCTACAGTAGCATTGTAATTAAGACTTTCAATGAAATTGTCAGAGGAGAAGAGTGCATTTTTTCCCCTGTGGTCTGCTGTTATGCCTGCCCCTCAGGGCCTGCTGTTCTTTTGCACCAGGCTTGCACTAATGTCCTATAATTGTGTTTCACTTCCTCTAATTAAACCGACAGGGAACTCGAATTGCTGTCACTTACCTCACTGATCTCAAAGGTGACAAGATTAGATCGTGACATTTCTTGCACAGAGCAGTTAACATCCCTAACACATACCCCCTTATCAGGAAGATTGCATTCCAGGGAAGGCCCAAGGACCTCTGTGGTTCTGGCTTCACACTTGGGCAATGGAACACCTAAGTTAGAAAGGTCACAGAGAACATCCTGTGCATGGATGGACTCCCAGTGTGTATCTCTGAGCATCAGTTCTTAAAGATTTTAATGGGTATGAAAAGGGAAAAATATTTCTGCAGTCCAGTAGAAATTGGAAAAGCAGGGTTAAATCAAGTTAAACAGATGTCTGTTGTCTATAACTATCAGTGCTTTCACATTTGCATGAACATATTTTTTTAAAAAGGTGTGGTGTGTGGTGGTGGTGTCTGTGTGTGAGTGTGCATGTTTGTGTGGTATGATGTATTTCACATGTTTGAGAATTTTTTTTGGAGGCAAATTTAAGGCCTGGTGTCCTACTGATCACCTTTAGAGATTTGCAAATCTAGCCAATGAAGGCCATCAAATGCCTATTTAGTGACAGGCTGTCAACTCTGGTGGCCGTGGTGGTGGATCCACCTGCTGTCGGATCAGCCTTCCCAAAACACTTCTTCAACTCACCTTCATTGTCCCTTTGTTACCGAACCCACTAAGGGTCTAGCCTAGGTCCGATTACTCACCTTATAGAAAGTGAATTACTGAGACAATTAGAATTATCAAGGAAGAAAGGAATTTTTAATATGAAAGACTTAAGTTGGAAGAAGAAGAGCTGGGATGCAGCCTCATATCTCTCTCCCTGGCTAACAAAGAGCACAGGCTTTTAAAGGATAGGCTATGTGCATTGGGGGAAATCGCATTGAAATTAATGAAAGGCCATGTGCTTGGGGGCAGGTTAGTGAGGGATGGTGAGTCTTTGGGTCAGGAAGTCTGCCCAGGGGCCTTTGGAATCTTAACTCCTTTGTCTTGCAGAAATTTCACCATTTCTGAGAAACAACTCAAAAATATCAGGTCCTTCGTTAAAAATTGCAGGATTCTGGTCATCAAGCCCAACTGGCCTAAGCATCTAAAACATGAGAAAGAGAGGATTGTAAAAAGCATATAGGGGTCATTGAAATTTGTTCATAGAGCTAGTTAACCCTTCTGTCTTCCTCCACCACTGTTGGTAAGATGTGAGAAATCCCTCAGGTATGTTGCACGGAAAACCAAAAAAGGTAGAGAACCACTTCGTCGTCACATTGGTCTTCCCTTCTCTTCTGTGCACTGCTGTACTAGAGTATCCAATGTACTGTTTGGGAGAGATTCATCCAAGTTTAGGTGAAGCTCCATTTACGCATCAGTAAAAAGGAGCTGACAGTACCTTGGTTCACTGTTACTGTGGAGGTGAGAGATAACCCATGTAAGTCAACTGGACCATGTAGCAGACACTCATTTAATGATAGCAGTTATTATTATCTTGAAATTTTTAAAACTTTGTTAGTTTTTTTTTTTTTTTTTTTGCCAGCAACCACATTATGACCAGTATCTAGATGCAAATTGAAAAGTTGGTTGAGCATTCAGCTGTTTATAAATAGCTTTATGCTTGGTAAGAACCAGCAGTATGATTAACTGGATTTTTTAAAACTTTCATATCCCACTTGGATAGGGTGAAAAAAGTTTTGGGATGTTGGAATGATATAGTTTTTTTAAAAAAGCGATAAATATTCAATACCAGTCAGCTCTTTCAACTGATAGGAATTATTTTCTCTTCTTCCCTTTGAGTTTTTTTTCATCATTCAACTGAGTAGGATATCAGCAATAGTAGCATCTGCTCTATTGAACTTCATAGCAACTTGTTAATTTGAAATGGGATTGTGTTTAGATGTGACTTTTAGCAGTCAGGTTCCAAGATATTTATCAATTTGCTCAGACTGTTATCATCATAATTTGGAAATCCACATTACCAAATAAATGCATGCAAAATTGACTTCTGAAGGCTTGACACATTCATAGCAAGTCATATTCCTGTGGCAGATATCACACAATATCAATTTAGAATTTGATTGAACCTCAGAGGCCATATCAATGTCATAGGTTGTGTTCGCATATATTTGCATTTAAGTTCTGAATCTCACCATCCTGTCTGCATGATCTTTACCGTTTTTTGGACCTTAAGCATCTGCAAAGACAGGTTATAAAATACTACCCAAGTTATGGGTTGTTTCGAGAATTAAAATGAAATAAGGCATTAAAAAGTACTTCATAGACTGTGAAATGCTGTACATACTTTAGCTAGTTGGGTTTTAAATTATTATTAGTAGTAGGGTACACACGGAGGACAGGAATTGTCTCACACTGTAAAGCTAATCCCCATCAGATAATCTTCTCTCTATATATTTTCATATGAATGTGTTGCATTTGGAGAATTTATAGCACTATAACACAGATTCTATTTTTTTTAACCATTTTTGTTTCAATTTAGAAAGCAGGCCAGTGTGGGTACAAAAAGTAAAGCTAAACAAAAAGGCCTTTGAAAAGTATCTGATTAGCCCGATTGATCTATCTTGTGTGCAAATGTATTCTTAAGGCATTTACATGATACAAATGTTCTAGGAGATGTGAGATTTTTCTTTTATGACACCAAGCTCCAAATTTAAGGGCATATTCTAAATATCTCTAACTCTTTTTAGCAGCCTGTTTTGAATTTATGACTGGCTGATAGATCTGCTAGATTTAGCAAAATAAAAAAAAATAGGAAAAAATATATTTGGCAACACGAGATTGTGGGCGGGAACGGGGAATGATGGTAGGAGAACTGATAAAGTCTGAGGCTGCCAGGTCAGCTGGGAGACTGTGCTCCAGGGAATTGTAGTACACTCTTCTTGAACCTATGTTTAGTCAGCTCAGAGCAATAGTTTGAAGAACAAGCTCATAAAGTTTATTTCCACTTTATAAAGCATTTTATTTTTCCTACAACTCCCTTCATCAAGCTTTAAAGAGAGGTGAGCAGTGCCTTGGGGGTAATCCCACTCTTATTCTTAGCCTTTCATAACTGTACAAGCTCCAGGGAGCTAGGATTTTAAACCATTCTAGATTGTTTCACCATAAAGGATATATTTCTCCCACACCATTTTCAAATATCTACAAATTTAGGAAGGGCATTTGCAAATAAGGCGGGGACTGTTTAAAAAGATCAATTTCTCTGTATTTTTTGAAAGTTGGGAAAGATGCATATTCTTTGACCTAGTAATCCACTTCTAGGAATCTCTGCTATAGACATGCTCACCCAAGCATGCAAGAATATACACATAAGGATGTTCACTGCCTCATTATTTGTACACGTGAACTATTGAAACTGCAGTGAGCAGAAAATGGCTCTCCAATGATATCCACGCACTAATCCCTGGAACCTGTGACTATGTTACGTTATATGACAAAAGGAACTGTACAGATCCAATTAAGGTTAAAGACCTTGAGATAAAGAGAGCATCTGAGATTATCAAGTGGACCTACTCTGATCACTTGAGTCTTTAAAAGTAGAGAGTCTTTCCTAGCTGGACTCAGAGAGAAATATAGCTATAGAAGCCAAGCCAGAGAAAAGCTAAATTGCTAGCTTTGAAGAGGGAGGGGGATATACACCAAGACAGTGGGCAGCTTCCAGAAGCAGGAAAAGACAACGAAACAGATTCTCCTCTAGAACTTCCAGAGAGGCGCGCAGCCTTGGCAGCACCTTGATTTCAGCACCATAAGACCTGTGGTGGATTTCTGACCCACAGAACTGTAAGATAATAAATGTTGTGTTGTCTTAAGCCACTAAATCTGTTGTAATCTGTTACTACAGCAATAGAAAACTAATTTGGCAGCAACGATGCTAAAATATAGAGAGACACTTAAATAAATGATATTTCACTCCAAATCGGGAGCATCACAAAGTTATAGAAAACATAATGATCTATTGCTGAGTGAAAGAAGTGTGAGAATGCAATGCAGAAATGTTATCCCGTTTCAGTGAAAACATATTGTCTGTTTATGTGTTTGAGTGTATGTTGTGTGTGTTGTATGTGTGCATGTGTGTGTAGAAAAAGATCTGTGCAACCACCTAGCAAAATGTTCTTACCAATAATTTCAGTGCAGGAAGGGCTGTGTGTGTGTTGGGGGAGGGCTTTTATTTTTTACTTTATTCACTAGTATTGTTCAAAATGTTTAACACATAAAGATGTTCATTATTTTGTAATTTTGAGTATTCTTAAAATATTGAGGAAAAAAGATGACCATAATGAGGCCAAGTTGATGTTGATTCATTGACAACTAGCCAGAAAATTTTGGTGCATTACCGTGAACAAGGATGACTTATAATTAAGGGAAAAGAAAAATCTTAAAAAATATCTAGTTCTAACACCTTGCTTTAGAGATAAAGCTGGGATCTAATATAGTTCAGCGGCTTGCCTGGCTTCACTGAAAGACAAAGAAGCAAAATCAGAAGTCGGCTACAGATATTCTGGCTTTCCACTATACCAAATAGCCCCCTAAGCTGTGTGTTACTCACAAGGAAAAGAAAAATCTTTTCTCACCCATTGCTAGTTTCTTGGCTGAGGCCCCTGTAACAAAATACAGATTAAGAAGAACCTACACATTTATTTGATGTAAGTTTTACATGGCACAAGAACTTTCATAACGAGATGAATACCCAATGAAATAGGTAAACCTATTTTAATGTTATTTTTTAATGTTAAGTTTGATGAAGATGTGGGTAGTTGTAGAGACATATGCTTGGACAAAAGGAGTATGATCTGATGGTAATGAACTGGAGGAGACTAAGCAAGGCCTATTTGTTCAGATTCTTCTCTGTGTTCTTGTGTCTTCAGAGAAAACACTATTCTTTTCCTTTGGCTATAGGGAGGGCATCTCTCAAATGTGGATCTTATGACCTGCTTCGGGGAGAGGATCAAGGGACAGGTGAGAGTGACCTTCCTGCTTCTGGTGTTTTCTCAAATGCCAAGGTGTTGTATTTTGGGGTAGCATGTCCTGAGCCCCATGATTACATAGCAAAATCCACATGCCTGCCATATGAGTAGGCACTCAGTAAATGACTACTTATTGTCCAAAATGTGGCCAATTCTGATTGTAACTGTCACCCCTGGTAGTTAGTAAATGTGTATCAAATATCAGCTAAGTACCAGGTGGTGAAGGCATTAATGATACAAAGGTAATGGTGACATCGTCGTAATATGAATAGCACAGACAACGGCACCTGCCACTGTGGGATGAGAAGAACTGTAATAGAAGAATGTATGAAGTGCAGAGGTAGCACGCACACACACACGCACACACATATGTGCACACGGACCGGAACAACTAATGTCTGAGGAAATCGGGGGTTCTTTACAGAGAAGATAATATTTGAATGAGACTTTCACTAAGCAGGTGAGGAGTGAACAGGAGGACATGGCAGGTTCTAACACCGTGGTCAATGTTATTGAACAAAACGTTGGAGGGAACATAAGCAGTGAGGATGCTGTGTGGAAAAGCCTTGGGACATGAAAGCATGGTCTGTTTGAGGAACAGGGGTGGGAGATAGGTAGGAGAGGCAACCTGAGGTCAAATTGGCCAGGCCCTTCTTGGACATGATCTTCTAGATGATAGGTTGGAACTGGAGGCTTTTATGCAGGTGAATGAGGTAACATATGTGTATGTATTAGAGATAATGATTAATTAATGGATTGGATTTTTCACAAGGTGAATTTGATGATACAAAGTGACATAAAATAGCTGGTCTAATAATTTTTCAGGTCAAGACTTAATTGAACTAATATTAAGGTGATCATGAAACTATTAATAAAGCGATCATCCAAATTGGGGCACTTTTGAAAGTGAGAGGAGGCATTATTATTAATTATGCTGAGGCAATAGAATCAAATTAGAAGGTATTATCACCCTACTTATGAAGCAAACTCATGCAGATGTGAGATGATTGGATCTGTGGATGGTGATTAACTGGCAGTGGATGTTTGAGGACTCCTGGATGCCAGTAGACTCCCATGACTGTAGTATGGATGCTATGGAATCCCAGAGCCTCTCCAGGTGAACCTCTGCTCATTGCTTTAAACCAGTCTCCAATTTAAATTATTTCAGTGATGCATTTACTTAGTATCACAAATCCCTATGCAAGGTCCATGTTTAGAGAAGTGTTTTTAAAACTATAAGCTACTTTAGCTCTCATGTAGTAAAGGTTTCTCTTTCTTAAAATTTCTCCATAATTGCTAAATTAGCTGGATTTGGGTTTAGAACCTGGGTTAGATCCTGGGTTCATCCCTCACGTTTTGAACCTTGAACAAGATTATTTGTGTTTTTGAGCATACTGTAAAGTTTTTAACATATGAGTATTTTGTAAAAACTAAATAAACAATCAAGTCAAGTGTTTGGCACATAGCAGACACCCAACAAATAGTTGTTGTCTTTATTTTATATCTCTCCATTGGGAAAATAACTTTCTTTTTGGTGCTACAATTACCTATCAGTCAATGTGTGTTATATCTGTATCATAGCACTTATCTTACCATATTTTAAATGCTTTTAAAATTATCTGCCTGGGCTGGCGTGGGTGGTTTACACCTGTGATCCTAGCACTTTGGGAGGCTGAGGCAGGAAGATCACTTGAAGCCAGGAGTCCAAGACTATCCTGAGCAGGAACAAGACCCCATCTCTGCAAAAATTATCTGGGTATGGTGCATGCTTGTAGTCCCAGCTACTTGGGAGGCTGAGGCAGGAGGATCAGTTGGGTACAGGACTTTGAGGTTGCTATGAGCTATGATCATGCCACTGCACTCTATCTCAGATGACAGAGCGAGACCCTGTCTTAAAAAATAAAAAGAAATTACCTGATTCATTAAACCAAGGGTTCTCAAGTGGTGGTAATTTTGTTTCCTCATTCCCGAGGACATTTAGAAATGTCTAGAGATATTTCTGGTTGTCATAACTAGGGGAAAAGATGCTGCTGGAATCTAGTTGGAAGAGGCCAGGGATGCTGCTAAATATTCCGCAATGAGTAGGGCAGCCCCCCACAACAAAGGATTATCTGGCCCAAAATGTCAATAGAGCTAAGGTTGGGAAACCATGCTGTAAACTATTACTCTCTGCAGTTGGTGGTCATGGCTGTCTTGTTGTGTCCCTAGTGCCTAGCACTGTGATCATTACAGAAGTCTCAGTGTGAATCATTAGAGTAAATGAATGAGGACCAACGGTTTAGCCATAATCCAGCTTTGCGTATATTTCTTCACTCTCTTTAGCCAACATGTGAGTTTTTGTCATGGCATCTCAAGCACACAGCTACCAGCTGCTTGCTTGAAGTACCAGGTATGTTAAACCCAAACTCTGAAGAGGACATTATTAAAAAGAAAAAAAAGTTACCCATAAGGGAATAGGTATCATGTAGCTACCGAAAATACTTCCTTTAGGTTTCTTAATCAAAAGTACCTACAAGCTTTCACATAGAGTATAGAAATCACATTTTTACCTGAATTAAATTGTGAGAAAACATGGGATTAAATGTGTCTTTGACTGCTTAGTGAAATAAGTAATGTGTGAGGACCAACTAGGAAGATGGTTTTAAATCTGTTTTATTTATTTATTTACTTATTATATGTTTATTTTGTATCCAATAACTGCCACTTTTTATAAGAGATGTAGGACTCTTTGAGGAGCTTGAGAAAGCCCGAGGAAGCCAGCCTGCATTCAGAGCAGGAAGTCTGCTCCAAGACATGAGAAATCTACTTCTCATTGTTGGATGAGATGGTGCTTTTGCTTTTTTCTTTTTCAGACAAAATGATTGATTTAGGCCTTGTGCTATGAAATACTGAAAAACTTTCTGAGAAGTTGCACCCTCCCACCTGTCCTCACCTCACCTCTCCCGGACTCCATATAGCCTGAATTATTAATAACAATGAATTTTAGTAGGAAGTCAAACCTCAACAAGTCATTATTCTGGTATTTCTTGTTGTACCTCATCTTAATTTGCTACGGCTACCATAACAAAATACCACAGACTGGGAGACTTTAACAACAGAAATTTTTTTTTTTTGTTGGAGGCTGGTAGTCTGAGATCCAGGTATCAGCAGGGTTGGCCTCTTTTGAGGCCTCTCTCCTTGGCTTGTAGATGGCCATCTTCTTCCTCTGTCCTCACATGATCTTTCCTCCACATGTGTCTGTGTTCTAATCTCTTCTTTAAGATCAGCAGTCACATTGGATTAGAGCTTACCCTATTGACCTCATTTTAGCTAAATTACCTTTTCAAAGGCCCTATCTTCAAATACAGTCACATTTCTGAGATCCAAGGGGTTAGGACTTCAACATTTGAGTTTAGGGGTGAGGGAGACACAATTTAGCCTATATCACCCCTCTACAGGGCTCAACCTCACGTAGGTGCTCAACAAACACTTAACTGATGGAGTGGTAGCACGTGGTGGCAGACCCCAGGGCTGGCGTGATTTGCAGCATGCAAACGCTACCCTGACCCAGGCTACCATGGATGGGAGCCTGCCCTAAGTTTGATGTTTTTGCCCTTGGAGTCACTGTGATAAAGAAAACAAAGTCCTAATACTGAGACTGTATTTAATATTCACTAGTTGGGAAGTTCTTTCTTTGTTTTCCACTTAGCAGAACTTGATTAACCACAAAGGAAAGGAAGCAAGGGGGAGGAGAGTGTTGGGCCAGCCCTGGAGCAAGCATTCAGGTGGGAGGTTGTCCTGGGTGGGAAGGGTCTTCCTTCCCAGGAGGTGAAGATTCCTATGGAGCTCTCTGCGTGGGAGGAAGAGAGGGGAAGGAAAGTGCCCAGCTGGGTGGTCATAAACCAGGCTCTGTGCTTCTTACATGTTGGTGGGGGAGAGAAGGGTGGATTGCCAGGCAACTTTGAGCTTTGCACTAGTCTGGCTTCTGAGCAGGGAATGAAAAGACTTGAACCCATAACATGGCGATCTACCGTCAAGTCAGACTTACAGCTGATTTCACTCAGGACTTGAACTTCCCTTCTGATTCCTGGTCTCTGACTTCTTTTCTGACTACTTATTACTACCTTCTATTTTGGAAATAGTGACTGGATTCCTGGCCTGTTAGTCTATTCCCTTGCTAGTTTCTGTTTGGGATCTACCACAGTGCTGGAGTGCCCAAGCTTCAGGGTGAGGTCTCAGCCACCCTTTGCCTTGAACTATATAAATATGTCTTGTTTTTCTTTTCTTTTTGCCTCTCCCACATCTCTACCACTATTTGATTCTTTTTCTCCTTGGTTTTTTGTTTAGGGTTATGGATATATTTAATTCCTAAGTCCTAGATTCCCTGACCAACTGATTTCGTATGGGACTGGAGTTTGCTTTTAACTCTCTGAGTTTCCTTCTCCTATCCCTCACACAGACGTTTTGATTCTACCTTTCTAATACTATCTGTTTAGGGAACAGATTTCTATTTTCCAAAATGACAACCACTTTGAGTCACTCCTTCATTGAAAACCTATGTACAAGCTACTGGGCTTAGTGAAACCACACTCGAATAAACTGCATAGATGAAGTTACTAATTCCATAAAGTTTACAGACTAATGGTAGAAACAGATGAAAAATCAGTAAGTAAATTCTCTACTTAAGGTCTTTCTCAGTTTTATTAATATTTTATTTTTATTTATTTATTTATTTATTTTTTGCCTTTACTATTTTTTTTTCCAAGACTTTTAGACGGGGTCTCGCTGTAGTCAGGCTGGTGTCAGACTGGTGTCGAACCCCTGAGCTGCAGCTATCCGCCCGCCTCGGCCTCCCAGAAAGCTGGGATTACAGTTTATTAATATTTTAGCAGGAAACTTCTAGAATTATTACAAATGAATTATAATAATTCTCTAATGATAGATCTCCAGATTTTGTATCACAGTGGAAGGAACACTTAGAAAAGAGGTATTTTCATGCTGTTGAGACTCATCTCTGGAGGCTCCTACTTACTGAGGTATGTGTAAGTAATTAGCAGGTCCCCTCGAGTGTTCCCCATCCACGTGGAACAGACCTGGCAGGCCTGGGGCATCTGGCTTCCTCACTTCTGCAAAACCATCCCTTCCTTGACATGCCAAGTGAGGGTGACTGAAATAGAATCCATTCTCGATGCTTAGGGGAGCTCCCTCTTCCTGGCAGTTACAGGTGCATAGTTTGATTAAAATCATCAGTGAGGCATGTTCACTTCTGATTTCATTACCCATGCAGAGAAATGAAAAGAAGGAATCTGTCTCCAACATTTGCTCCACATCTTCCCTAGCATAAGACACCATGGTGTCAGAGCTTGAATTCCTCACTACTGCACTGTGTTAGTGAAATATCAAGGTCCACGTCTGGTTCTCCTTTTTCATTCACCTCATATTTGAATTGTGTCATGAATGGACTTTAACTTGGTGAAAATTTCATAGATTTTAAATTTCACTCCGATTCTCAAAGATGTTCAAATGGCAAGTCTTGGTAAATCCAGATCCAGCCTATAAAACAATATATCCTCCTTAGACATTCAATCCATCTACCTTCCATTTATCCGTGATTCAGAAGCTTGGCACTGTGCCTCTCCTTAAGAAGCTTAGTATCAAGAGAGGAAAAAGATCAGGCTAAGGAATTTGCTTATTGGATACCATTTTCAGGCCAGACTCAGACATATACATGTTGCATGCATTATTTCATTGAGTTTTCACCACCCTCTTGGGTTAGGCATTATTTTCACTATTCTACAGATGACAACTAATTGTTAGTGGGTTTAGGAAAATTCTCCAGCCTCACATAGCTAGTAAGATATAATGCAAGTCTGTTTGTGTCTGCTTCAAAAATTCTGTGAAGGCAGGGAAGGCGTGTGAAAGGGCATGAAGGTAGGGGAGGTGGGAGGTGTAAACGGAAGTCATGTTCACATTGTCATTTTATAGAAGAATATAAAATGAGATAACATTGATTTGTTTATCAAAGCATCTATTCCCTTCACCCTAAGTCTTAGTGGCATACACATTCTGGGAGACTAATACTCACCTTGGAGCTGGCACTACGGCTTTCCACGGCCGCACATGGCCAGATAGGTAGCTATGAATGCAAATAGTCAGATTGGTATTCGATTTCTGGAAGGACTGAGATTTTAGGATTCATCTTCCTCGGTGGTCTATGATCCCATCTCCCATCTATTGACAAGAGAAGCTTGACAACAACATTTTTTGACTCTCCTGTTTATTTTCTCTAACTACAAGACTTTACCGAGGGCAAAGGAAACTCCTTTTGGGGGCATTATACCTGATACAGAGAGATGTGGTCTCTCCCTTACAGAGTTTATGCTCTATCAGTTGGAGGAGAGAGTGCCCACACATAAGTAATAGCCATAATGGCAGATGAACTTACAATACACACACACACACACACACACACACTCTCATGTGCACATACAAACACAAAACATGATTACAACATTTTAATTTTGCTCTACTGTGTTATATATACAGTTAACATATGCATCATCAGACAATTTCAGGGTTACTGCCAACCTGTTCCAATAGTTTCTTCTTGTAACGAGTGTTAAAAATCCGGTTTTCCATAGGGCTGATGACATTATTGGAAGTAACAGTAGTTTCTTCAGCTCATCTTACTCTGACTGAACAGGGAAACTTCAAACACCACCTTTTGGCCCTACTCCTGCCTTTTTCATCAGGGCTTGGAAGCCAGGTGACAGTGACAACCAGATATCTGACTATGAGGGATGCGGGATGAGACCACTCAGTGCCAACCAGCCCAAGGAAGGCAGTTCAGGGATTGGTCTGAGGGGGGTGCTACTGCCTGCCATGGGGAAGGACTGCTGTGTTGTGGTTGAGAAAAGGGAGAATTCTGTGCAGGCTCTGGGGTCAGGGGGGCAGAGCTTGATCCAGCTGTAAAGGATGCTTTTAGGGTGGGGAAAAGAAGGCAGAGTTGGCATGTAGGAGATATTATAAAGTGGCCAGAGAAACTCTGGAGATCTGAGGCATAATTATAAGGGAGCAAAGAAGTTGGGACCATAGGAAGAGACACTTGGGAGTAAATTTTTAGAAAATGTTGGGAAATATGTAGAATGTAGACTTAGCTTTTCCAGCAGAAGCTGTGAAATACTACCTGGATCAGGATCTTGTTTTCTTGTTTGTTTTATTTTTGTGATCTGGCAAAATTGTCTTAAGCTCTCTATGCCTTAGTAAGAGCAGGATCTCCTTTATCTCTTTGTCCACCACATTCAGCTAACCTTATTTGCTGTCTACATGTAGATATGACAATGACAGGAAGGGAATTCAGGGAAGCTGGTTGAACACCCTTTTCCTTTGTGCAGGGAGTTTTTTGAAGTGGTATAATGGGGTGCATCTCCTCTGCATGTTTTAGTTTCTCAGGCAGTGTGGCTTTTCTCTTCTTCTTCTAATTAAGCGGTTTGATTTAGAATCCCATGTTTTTGAGATAGGGTGACTGATTCACCAAGAATTAGCAGAATTGCCTTAATTGTGGATCCTTGGTCCTATTTCAGGCTTACTAGTAAATGGTTGCAAAAAATCATGGGTCTCAAATTAGGTTGACAGAATTTCACAGAAATCTGAAAATGCACATTTCTAGACCACAATTGGAGAGATTTGATGAATCAAATGATAAGTCAGGTTGAAACCACTGAACTCTCTCCCTGTATCCAGAACTTGTCTATAATTTTAAAAATGCTTATTAAAGAGTGAATATTTCCAGGCCTTACTCCAGAGCTACTGAAACAGAATCTCTTGGAGGAGGGATGAGAAATCTGCATTTGTAACAACTGTCTCACGTCCAGAATTTGTAGTCCAAGGATTATTGAGCCTAAGACGCTATCTTGTTTTTAACCACCATTTACCACCATTTAACCAGAAACATCCCAGGGATTTAATTCACCAAAAAGGTTTCTTTTGCAGCCTGTCACCAAAGCCCTGCATTGTCAGAGATGTATGTTTGGGAAGAGGTGCTTCTCTTTCAGCTTTGTGAGTAGACGGAGAAGAACGATTAAGAAGCTCTCAGTCACTACTCAAGGGCTCTGAGGAGGCCCTGGAGGTCAGGAGCCAGCAATGGAGAATTAAGTCTCTCCCAAGAAGTTCTCTCAATTTTGGCTGTTCAGCCTGTTTGACTTATAACCAAAGACTTTGCTTGTCATGAGAATCCAGTGAAGTGGGAGATGTACACACAATTTGAAAATGTCTAAGCTGCCAGGATTATAATCCAGGCAAAGGTTTTGTCATATTTTGTTTTATTTATTTATTTTTTCCTTTGCCTACAGCTGGTCTGGAGAGAATACAATGCACTTCTTAAAATTCCATGCAGACCTAGCAAAGTTTCAGTAAGATCCCAGCATAGGAAGGAAAAAGATCACAGTGTCTGACTGGATGTGATGTGCATTCTCAAGTCTCCCCCTTCATAGACACAGTGTACGCTACAGAGAGCAAAGTGTAATTTTAAGAACCTTGTAATTCTTTACAAATTAACACAGCAGATGGTGTTTATGGGAGCCACATAGTGAGGAATATTTGGGACGATGTGAGACATGTGTTCCAGGGTTTCGGCCTGCTTTCTACTTAGTTTAGTTTTTAACTGTCATGCTGCAAAAATGCCATTTGCCTCATAAAGTTTTCATTGGTTCCAAGTGTAAGGGAATGCCCCAAGAGATAGTTCTATTATGATGCAGATTCAAGCATTCTCAGTGAGGTTTGTGACTGGCCTTAACCGTAGGAGTGCCCAGTGGTAGCTCCTGGTGGGGTTGGAGGGTGGCCTCTGGGGGCTGGTGCTGGGGTTGGGAGCAGCATGGCTTCTCCCCAACTCCAGATTGGGGATGGATTTGGGAAGTTGAAGAAGAGCCCAAAGCTTAAGACACTCTGCCCCTGGAAAGCAAAAATGGGCCAGTGATGGGGTTAGCAGTTCTAGATTGGGTCTTGTTGGGGTCTAAATAGCTAAAATACTTCTTTACTGTCTAAATAATTAAAAAAAAAAAAACACATTATTCTCTGTTAGTTCTCTCATAGTGATAAGACTTAAAGGGCTTAGGACCTGTGGGCTTGCTTTCCAGACAGCACTGGCTTTTTGGAGGGGAGCATGAGAGCAAGAGGGTGCCAAGCTAGAGATTGGGAGATGGCGGTGCCAGAGACGACAGGAGGAGGCTATCCTCACAGGTGTTGGCAAAGACGGAGAGAGGTTGGAGTTGATTTGGGCAGGCAAAACAACACTTTCTCTAGGCCATGAAAAGAGATAACCTTGGATCACCCTGAGTATGCAGCAAGTATCTGGTACTTCCAAACTGTGTATTTCCTCTGCCCACTGTCAGCCACAAAACTTCTTTACTTTCCTCTCCTGCGATGCTGGAAACCGGAAAGGACCCAGATTTTCTCTTTCCCCATTCAGGGTTCTTCCCATCTCATGGGAGCAGCATTTCACCAAACCAACTTCCTCTTGTTCCTAGCATCCTGGAGCTTATCTACTCCCACATCTCACTGTTTTAATAAAACTTATTTTCTCTTTGTGTTTCCTCTTCCCAGGGTATGTACATCTTAATCCTATGCATCCAATCAAAGGCTTTGGCTCCTTGGCATTTCCATCTTCTTTCTGCAGAAAAGAGGTTTTCAGCAAGGAAGGGAATATGAGTGTAAGAAAGGAAGGGGATTCGTGTAGAAAGTGAATGAAAGTGGGCAACACTGTTATTTTATGGCATTGGTGAGGACCTGACAGGTAGCCTTTAATCTCCCCCTCTGCACAAAAGGAGCTTTTCCCCAAAGATCCATATCATGTAATCATGTCAAATAGCTAGAATAGAATTAATTTATTTCATCCAATACATATTTTTATGTACATATCTATACATATTTCTAACTTATGTAGCACCTACTCAGTGTAGGACACTGTGCCAGAAACTTCAGAGTTTCAAGGAAATATAATTGGCTGACACTCTTCTGTCCTTGGGCAACTGTGCCTCTAATTGGCACATATACTCATGACAAGTTTCTAAATAGTACAGAATCATAATGATGCATCTTATATATTTGTATATATTGTGACATCTGCAATTCAATTAACAATTCAAGAACTTTGCACAATATATAATTATTGTCTAGGTAGGAATAATTTGTAAAGCACAAATAAATGGTAGCGATGACTATAGACACTCAGGGAAGACTGGGTTTCTGTGAACACGGAGGGCTGGGAAGGGGTGATGGAGGAATTACAAAGTGTACTGGCTCTTGATATATTTTAAATGAGGCACAGAAAGGCCAGAACTTAAGGTCCCCACACAGACATACTTTCCATAAATTAAGGTAACCCACTGCCTGAATGTTTTTGATTTCTGTGAATTCTCAGCAATGAGGACCCAGTTATTGACCTCTTTCTGTGATGGTGGAAAAGGCCAGACTCTAGGGATCCTTTAGGTGTTGATCGCTTTAATTGTAGCTGAATGGTTTGGGAAATATGCACTTAATAATGAAATGGAACTTTAAATTTCATTATTTAAATTATTTATTCAATGTGTATGTGTGTGTATAAAAATCAATGGGACTTTGCACTTTGCCTTGACTACTTTCACCTCAACTGTAAAGATGAAATGGCATATTTTAGCAGTTTGCTCAGTTCATGGTCCCTTATAGGCTTAGAAGGAATATGTGGTTAATTAACCCCAGCTTTTAGCAATCACCCAAGGTAGGGGTGGGGGTGCTATGAAAAATACCTTCTATGCAGGTTTGCCTGGCAAATAATCACTGAGGACTACACCTGTGTTGATAAAATAAATCAAGGAGCAAGAATTTTAACATTACACAGGTGCCAACTACTTCCTATGGCTTTGATCAGCAAATTTTGAAGTAGGTGAAATTTATTTTTAGGACCCTACGTTTTCCAAATCATCTATTCCTTTCATGCCAAACCAGGAATCATACCCCTAGACAAAAAAAAATCCCTTTCATATCTACTTCCTATTCCCAGGTACCTACTTGGATCATCCATTCTTTTGCAGATAAACAAATATTTCCTGTGCAATTCTTATGAGTTTTGTGCTGAGTCCTCTGGGAGGAAGCCAGGCACTCTCTACCCACAAAAAGCTCAGGTTCTATTCTGCAGCCACATGCAAACTTATTAATTAATGCAGAACGATATGTTGTTAACATCTGCATTATTTGGCATAATACCTAATTGAAGATTGTGATCAGAGGAGATCATCACGGGCTAGATAGGTCTAGGAACATTTCCTAGAGTAGGGGGATTTTGAGCTGTACCAGGAAGAATAGGTAGAACCTAGCAAGGTGAATTGTTAGTTGAAGGGAGAATAGCCCCATCCAGCCAGGCACCAACATGAGCCTATAAAGACGCAAGAAATTTGTGAGTTCTTAAGAAGGCCCAAATAGATTAGAGATGTGTGCTGTTATGAGAGGGATGCCATTCTGAACTCTTAAAATATAGGCCCAAGAATTTAGTAGAAAATAAGGCTCTCGTAAGAACTAAATAAAAACTGAGGAACACCAAGCTGAGGAAGTGAAAGCTTGGTCTTAGCAGGCCATACTGAGGACAATGAGTGAAAATAATCTTCAGTGGATGCTGTGGCCTTGGAATTTTGTACTGGAGTGAGTGGGTGTCATGGACAGAGGGATGTGAGGAACAGTACGAATCCTAGAGGCTTTCTGATGGCAACTTCCCAAGGTTAGTGACTACCTGGATCTAGGAGAGAGATATGATATTAGGATTTGGAACTTGGTCCGTGATTAGTGCTGGGGAAAACTTTGTGAGTAAACCTGGATGCCCTGCATTCCCCAGGCAGTGCTCCAGGCTGTGTCCATAGGGGACTATGCCTGAGGTCTGCTCCCACTAACACTTTGCTTTCAAATCGTTTTGGCTTAGTATTTCATAGTGAGGCCTTTTTGGTTGTAAATGACAGAAATGCAACATGAATACACATGGGGGAATTTATTAACTCATGGCACTAGGTAATCCACTGATACATATTTAAGGCTTTAGGTACAACTGGATTCAGGAGGACAAGTGTTTCTTTAATTGATATAATAAAATTTATTGAATGTCTATTATGTGCAAGGTACAATTCCAGACTCTAAGGGTATAATGATAAGCAAAACAATTATTTTACAGGTTAGTGTATACTATAGACTGTGTCTCTCCAAATTCAAATGTTGAAATCTCACCCCCCAAAGTGATGGGATTTGGAGCTGGGGCCTTTGGTGAGTGATTAAGTCATGAGGGTAGAATCCTCATAAATGGGATTAGTGCCCTTATAATAGAGGATCTAGAGAGCTCCGTGTCCCTTTGCCCATGCGAACACACAGTGAGAAGACACCATCTATGAATAGACAGAATGAGGAGTCTGCTGATGCTTTGATCTATGACTTCCCAGCATCTAGAACTATTAGATAACAATTTATGTTTTGATAAGCTGTGGTATTTTTGCTATAGTAGCTCAGATAAACTAAGAGAATATATAATGGAAAATATGAACCGATTTGATTTGATTCCAAAAGCTGACCTCTCTTCCCTTCCTTCCCTTCCTTCTTTTCCTCAACTCCTCTTTCCTTTATCACTCAATTTCTCTCATAATCTCTCCCTCTCCTTCTCCATCTCCCCTTCTTTCTCTTCTTTCTTTTCTCAGCTATGCTTTCTCTTCAATTTGGTGTCTATTTTCAGAGATTCCCTAATGAGCTCAAGGTTTATCTACTACCAGTTTATTAATCTCACTGGAGAAAAAAAAAAAAAGCCTCATCAGGCAAGGTTGTTAGCACCTGTAACCCCAGCTACTTGGGAGACTGAGGTGGGAGAATGGCTTGAGGCCAGGAGTTTGAGACCAGCCTAGGCAACATAGGGAGCCAGTCCTTCAATGTGCATTGCTCAATGTGTACCTTGACATTGCTCTACTAATGGCTAGAGCCTGAAAGTCTAAACAATATCACCATCCTGATATTTTTGCATTATATGTTGATGATTATTTCCTTGAGCATTGATGAGGTATGGCAGAGAAGTGTCAGAGATATGTCAGCTTTTCCCTTTCTACCTTTACCTCCTCTCCCTCAACCCCCATGCCAGGGTCCAAGAAAGCTGGATTGTGATGTGCTTAGAGTATCCTGATCATGGATTTGCTTTGTGGCCACTGCTCGGCATTCATCGATTCTAAAGAGATGTTGCCCATTTCCTTTCTAAGAGAAATGTCCTTAGCTAGTGAAAAAGAAATATTTAGAAAGGCCCATATGCTCAGTGTATGATTTACACGTATCATAAAGGTATTATGAAATGTTCACAGTTCTATAAATAATGGTGCTATTTGTATTAAGGATATGATTTCTATAAGTGGGGTTTGAGGGTAGGTGGGCAACCCTCCAAGTGTGATAAGGTGACTACTGGATCAATACATAATTTTTTCTCTTCCCTCCTATTGTCTAAGACAATCATAGGTTTAAATGATGGCAAAATGTGTTGCAAATAGAGTGCACAGCACATTATTGCTTTCTGCCATTCTGATGGTTTTGACGTTCACTTCTTTCAAAAACAATTTGAAGACTGGGCATTTGATTAGCTCCTCACATATTCAATACATTGGAGTCATAACTATACAATATTTTGAAGATATTTCATACATTCAGTGAAGTCTGCAGGTACCTTCAAGGCAAAGGATGAGAGTGATAGACATCTGCCTTCCTACAATCATGTCCCACTTATTAATACTGTGTCTTGAAATGTGGTTGATGTGCAACCATGGATGTGATGGAAGCATGGATATGGTAGATTCTTGATCTCAGGGCCTTCATGAGTGACCCACTGAACTGGATTATGTATTTAGGGTGGGATGAAAGTCTGGGATGGGAACAGCCTTAAAGAAATATTCATTTTCAGAGACTTAGAAGTTAATGTTCCTTGCTTCTTTGTTTTGTAAATTTGGGAGCTTATATCCCTAATGGTATATTATCCAGTATGTTAATATAAATATGTTGCATATATCATCAGAATTTCACAAGATATGATATTAATGTAGTGAAGGAAAGAGAGAGAGAGGGAGAGAGAAAGAAATGGAAGATCCTTGTGCAAACAAGAGGGGCCTTTGTTTTGCAAAGGGGCAAAGGGCAGTATTTAAAAAAATTGTTGAAATAAAATATTGTGCTTTTCCTGAAGACTAATTGTAAAAGTCAAAATTTCAATTAATGGCCCAATCCTTCTGTTTAGGGCTAAACTGGAAATATGAAGGTCTTCTAGACAACATCTGATACTTTGGCAAACTGGAGTTGAATTTAGAGCCAGAGGATCAGAGAATAAAGGACCCCCTATAAAAATCTAAATCAGAAAATTTATTCTCTTCCCTCTCATCATCTCAAGCTATGGATCTATCCCAGATATGTTTTGTGAAATAGTGCTCAAAGACTAAAACAAATAAGGTTTAATAAACATGTACCTCCCTAGCACAACAGATGGCAACTAGGAAAGGCACTCACAGCAATGTGAGAGAACACTCCTGCCTGTCTTTTTTTAATAACGATATTTATTAAATGGCCATCTCTATTGCAGACTCACTCTCTGCAAGTAAAGATAAAGAAGACAAGTGGGGAGCAGGTCCAGGAAAGGCACACAAGGTCTGCGGACAAAAAGTGACAGAGGAAATACACCTTGACTTGAGATTTTGTTGCTAGTCTTTGAAGAGAAACACATGAAACTGTAAACTCACAGAATCCTGGACTTTTAGAGATGGGAGATGGCTTAGATATGGAATGGAAAAATCCCTGGCTGGGAGTCTGGAGGTGCTGGTCAGATACTATGAGCTAGGTGGTCAGAATCAGTCCCTCATCTCTCTGGACCTTGCTATCTTCATCTTGGAGGGGAATGAGAGGTTAGGAAAGGAGAGGTGCTAACATTGAGTTAACTCTGCTGGTCAGGAACTGTGCTAAACACATTACAGATGCTATCTCTTTTAATGTTCACAATAATCCCACAAAGCAAGCACTTATGCACGTTTTAGAGATGAGAAAACCCCTGGTGTCTGTCGATTCCCAGCCCTTTCTGTGGTGCCATGACTGATTCCCTATAATGGGGAAGTGTGACTACAGGCAGTCCATGGTTTTTCTGGTAACTTGTCTCTGGCCTCTTCATTCTACAGATGATAAGTCTGGAGCCTAGAGAGGTTGCCAGCTCACTCAGGTAGTATTGGCAGAGAGTGATTACAACGGGCTTTTGTTTTCCTCTGTTCAGCAAAGGTAGAAAATAATTGGATGACAGACAACACCACACACTTTGACTTTATTATTAGGTGATGATGTCAAAACGATAACTTAGATGTCGTTTCACTTCAGTTTGTTAAACTATTTTTAATTTGTAAAGCCTGTCATGTCCAGGAGGGAGCTTTGAGTAAGGCTTCTGGTTGATTCCTGGGAAACTAGAATTTGCTCATAATGATCAAATTCTTAGTTATCTAACAAATATGTCCAAGAACCTACTATGTGAAAGACTAAGCTGGACTTTCTCGCCCTTATTTCACCTCTTAGAAATATCCCACACTAGTTGCCTACTTAAAATGAACTGCCCCAAATATTCCTTCCTTAAAGAAGGAGAACTTTTCCTTTAGGGATTCTAGTTTTTGGCAAGGTTTTCGTACATTATCTGCCTGAATGGAGAAAGCAGAAGTACAGGTGATCCAAAAATAGCTTCTATGTCATTTCTGAATCAATTCTTTCATTTTTTTCCACAGTAAAAAATACTTTCCTAATTACTCTGAATACTGTTAATGCCTTTTATTGTTTCCAGCACATTAACAGCATGATTGATTGTCCTGCTAACCTTGTGAAGAAGACAGAGCATATGTTATGCTATCCATTGTGCTTATGACAAAACTCAGATGTGAAAAAAATGGGACAAATCATTATTCAAGGATCATTGAGCCTAATAACAGGGGGTTAACACCCCTTCCCTCCTCTCGTCCCCTCCTCTCCTATCCCCTCATCCATCTCCCTCCTCCCATTCCTCCTCCCTCCCCTCCTCCCCCTCTTTCTCCCTTTTCTTCCCCTCCCTTCTTCCCCCCTCCCCTCCTCTCCTTTCCTCTCCCCTCCTCGCCTCTCTCTTGTAGTCTCTCCTCTCCTCTCCCCTCCCCTCCCCTCCTCTCCTTTCCTCTCAGCGGCTAGCATCCTGTCCAATTAGGCTGATGAATTTAAACATTTAGACATACAAAGCAGAGGAAACTATGGCATGATGGCTTGAAAGTGCTTATTTGCTGTGCAGATCTAAGCACTGACAGGCTACTACTGTTGTTCCTGCACAAATACCTTATTTAAAGAAATTAGAGCTAACAAAGGGCTGGTAGATTCACTATTCTGGTCAGTGGCCCAAATTTCCTAGCCTCAGTCCTTGCTTTTGCATTCACCGGCCTCCTTAAACAGTGACAAAAAATATGGCACCCCAGTCAAGTGCATTTCTGAATTGCCTTTGGTCAAAGACTTAAATGCTAGGAAAACCCACTATTGCAAATGTTACATAAACAGAATCCCAACAACAGTGACATGGAATACTAAAGTCACCAGAGATCTCTGGGCTTCCAGATCAAAATATAGGCAAACATATTATCCCTTTAGGCCCAATTTATGACCTAAAATTTCATTTTGTCATGTACACAAGTTGCTACAGAAACCTGCAAGATTTTACAGAGACTGAGTGTATGGAACAAAATTTGGCTTGCTACTGGGACCATAAATAAATAAATCTTTAGGGTGTTTGACTAAAGTTTAGATAACTTAATAGATTGGACAAGACTTTTGAACATTTGTCTCTTAAAGGGAAGAGAAGGCCATCCGTAATGTTTGTAAAGCTTTTCATTCATGGGAATCTTGTCGCTGTTTTAAAAAGGCAATGGAGAGTCTGTTTTGTTTGGTTTTAATTGTTTTTCTATGCCCACCAAAAAAGTAGGAGACTAAAAAAAGAAAAGAAACAAGAAACTAGTGAAACTTCCAAGTGAATAATTTATTAAAGAAGATTTTTTTCCCCCTCTATCTCTGTCTGTTATAGTCATAAGGGAAATTTTCCTCCTGACCTCAAGCTGTGGGTATCTTATTAGCATGTTTAGCATTCCACTGCATGACAGAACAGAGATTAGAAACTGTGTTTTCTAGTAAAGCGTCTCTTTTGATTTTGCTATAGAAGTGGCAATATGGCCTATGAAATATTGGCATAAAATTCTGAATTCTGGTGATTTACTTAAAATCCTTTTCTATTTATTTTTATCATCTCAATTATCTTCTATTCAGAAGTATGCTTACACAATAGAAAAGCACAAAGCATTTGTATTTGAAGGCAAACACAAAACATCCTTGTGTTTATTTAATCGCTAAGTGTCTGGAGAAGGGAAGAAAACAGATTTGCATGGAGCCGAATATGGACATAAGTGTAACCATCCTAAGAATGTATTGATTTTTATCAACTTTAATTGTTATTTCATTAAAAAACAACTTTAGAGAACAAATCATGTTAGCTCTGTGTTGAAAAGAATCTTTTTTTTTTTTAGTTAGTTAAACTCTACAACTCAATTGTTTCTCTGATTTTTCTTTTTAACTTTTAATGTCTCTAACATTGAATTTTCTAAATTTCTCTTGTCTTAATAGACTGGAAGGAAAGAAAAAGGAGATCCTCTAAACATTGCAATTGATAAGATGACCAAGAAAACAAGAGATCTGAGGAGACAGGTATGGGTTTTGTTTTTATTTTAAGTGCATGGTATTTAAGAGTGGTTTCATTAATGTCCTTTTCCAGGGTGCCTTCTTAGAGCTGCTGTTCAGGTTGTTATTCTTAATAACATCTTCATACACATAGAAACACTTTATCAGCAAAGTAGAGATTACTGGATGGAGAGACGTGCCAGCTGCAAGGCTCATAAAGGAAGCAACCCCTGATGGGACAGCCTCTCACTTCCCAGATACACTCTGCCCAGGTAGAAGCTTCGTGAATTCACTACATCTGATTTTTAGTATTCCAAATCCAGGTGTGCCAAGAGACTGTCTCTGATCTTTTCTGGTTCTTACTTAATCATACTCCCAAGGCATTCAATGACAAACCAGAATGCTAATGGTTAATGAGAAAATACGACTCTTAATCTGAAGAGCTAATTAAGAGCTCTGTCCTAGTGTATTCCTTTCAGAACACAATTCTAAGGAAGTTTGCTGATCACATGGTTGTTTGGGAAGCAGGGAATTAAACTAGGAGAGTTTGTTGGATGATTTAAATGGCTAATGGCATCATTAGTTTCATGGGTCTATTTTTCTTGGGGAGAGGGGTAATCTCTGGCCAAGGCCCTTTTTCACCTTGAAAGTGCTGTAAGAACACTGGGAAATGTTGCCTTGGAACCCTTATTTTATTTTTCCATGATGAATTCCACTTTCTTTGGTAGTGTTCTTTCTCTAGCAGAGATTATATCATCCATTAAATTATAATAAAACCCTGTCTTCATGATTTCTGCCCAGGAGCCTCCTGTCTCCTACTAGCAGCTTTTACATATGTCCGTCTCATTCACTAAGTGTTGATTGTGTTAGTCAGCTAGAACCAACCACTGCCATGGCAGCACCTGCTGTACTTTCTGCAGCTAGAAAAGATGGGTTAGCATGGCCAAATGTAGCATTGGCTCCTACGTCATGTTATACACAGACAAGATTAGCAGGGTGCCTGGGCAAGAATGCCCAGGGTGCATCTTAGAATTGGTTTGAATGAGAGGAACACATCATTCCTCATTACTACTGGGGCCTTCTGGGCTCTCTTCAGGATATCACCTGAAGGTTTAGACACATTTCAGCTTCAGAAGACATCACGATTAGTTCTGGAATATAAAGACTTTAATTTGACTCCCCAGATAACAAGCCTTTTGGGGAAAACACTTTCTTTTCATTTTATCTTGAAATAAGGCAGAATAGAACATTTTCTTCTCATACGTTAGTAACACCAAATAAATATATCACCAAATCTGCCTCTCCTTGCTGTCATAGACTATCTGTCCATATCCCTGTTTGATATGAGTAGTAGGAATTGAAATGGAGGTTAATGGAAAACATTGAGTCAGACACCTGGGTTTTAGTGTTAGATCTGCCACTAAAGTGTCAGTGTGACTGTAGATCCTTCATTTCTTGGTCTCCTTTTCTTATCTATAAAAGTAAGGAGCCAAACTAGGTCTGTGAGCTCTTTTATGAGATATATAAGATTGTATGAGTCCAAGGAAAATTCTCATTCGTTTCCTGTGCCAGAGGTCCTAATGCCTGATAATCACAGATTTTAAAAGCAGTGGGAGGACATCTCCAGGGTTTGCCTTTGGCTAGATTGTCATGCAAAATTCATGAACTGAATTTCCCACCTCCCTGATCTCTTGGTCTCAGTAGAGATTACTATATATATATATATATATAAAGTGCAGGGTGCAGGAGGGTGCAGGGTGCAGGAGGAGCCAGCACCCTTAGCTCTAGCCAACTCTCTCCAATCATAGACCTATCATAGCAGGGTTTTGTTTGTTTGTTTGTATTGTTTTTGCTTTTGTTTTGGTCTTATTAGAAAGTAATGGACAATGTAATTTTTACTTTGGTGTTAAAATTCCCAGAAAGCAGTTGACTCTTTTTACCAGAAGACAGTGGTAAAATTTGAATTCATGGTGAAATTTTAAATGCTTAGGTGACAAACTCCTTGGAGAATTTCCTTTAGGATAGAAGTAGAAGAGTATGTCCTTCCATGAAATTGTTTTATGCATGTGATTTTTTTCCTACCTTTCCCCAAAATACAGAGGAATAAGGATAAAGGAGAATTGTTTTATAGTATTAAGATCCAACAGTTATGGCATAATTTCACACCACACCCATGAATTTGGTTGAAACGTCTTTCTCCTCTCCAATCTGCCTTTCTGAAACTAAGATGGTCCCCATCTGTCATTTTCGTCCTTACCCATATGTTAGGATATTTTTGTCTCTCTTCCCATCTCTTCTGTCTCTTCATGTACACCTGTAGTGGTACAAAAGCTTCTCTGATCTAAATTGTAGCTACCTAGCACTTGTGCAGATGGAACATGCAGTGACTTACTTGCTTGGCTCAGGTAGGACATCAGCTCAGATTTAGGTATCTAGTTAATTGGATTAACAAGTTTTTGCCTGTTCTCTCCTAGGCCCTCTGCACTAGTGGCCCAGTGAATGCTCCTGGTTCAAATGAATGTTGCCCAACTGCTGAGATACTTTCTGTTCTTTCAATTAGAGATAAACCTTTGCTAGAGCAGATGTTAAATGAGAACCCTTAATTATCACGTCCACTCCCTGTACCCATGGATTCCTTTGCACAATATTTACAGAAATCAAATCTCATCGGGGAAAAAAGTGAAATCAAAGATTTTTAGTTAAAAAAGAAAACAAAAGATTTCTGGTGACTTTCATGACTTCCCATTCTTTCAATCTCCTACCTCCTCCTCATATCCCTAAGTTTGGGCAGTGCTCTTCTGAAGGGTGACACTGGAGCCTTGCAAAGTTCCAGTCACCAAAATTAAAAGAAATAAAATCAGTCATGATCATTATCTTGAACTTTCCTAATGAAAGAAAGTGGAATTAGACTTGCAGACGCTTAAAAAAAAATAAGGATTTCATTTAATGAAAAGGATTTCTGTTTAAGTGTAATTTTCAAGTAAGTAGAACCCCTCTCTTGAGGCAACATATCCTAAGAAACTGAGGAGTCATAAACTGTGAAAAAGGTCATAGGAACCCAAGCGTATTATTTAAAAGTGATTGGCATGAATCCATCTTGCCAATTAAACCTATGATGGGGGGGCAGTAGTAGAGCAGAATCCTCTTAGGACTGTTTTGTTTGGAATTAAAAATGGATTTTGGGAAATATAGCTACCAGCTTTAAGCATTATGTTCCAATTTTAGAGCTGTGGGCACAGTAGGCCCCATGTCTGAGCTATTGTCATTCTGAATCTGAGCTACTGTGATTCTGGAATCAGACCATTATGGAAACCATAGCTTTTGGCTGAATCCCCTTGTGGGTGCCTAATGGTCCATGGGGGGGGGGGGATGGTGTCTTCCCATCCTGAGAGGGCCCAGACCATGTCTGCCTGCTTCAACCCATGCCATTTTTCTGTGTACCACCTATGTACTATCCTAGGCATGGTCTCTTAATTTTCACTCACTCACAAGGATGCCGGTTGATCCTGGTTATTATTTTTCTTTTTATATTAGTCTTTTCCTTCTTAAGTTGATAAGCAAATCAGGACCCAAACATTACCCTGTGAGAAGCTAATAAATAACCATAATGTTATGATATTGCTAAACTAAGCAACTCTCTCACTCGCAAAACCAATCAAGGGTCAAATTCTTATCCTTTGCCCCTTAACAGCCATGATGATGATTCCATCAATGATGTTCAGTAAGTGTCAACTTGACAAAAGTCTCAATTCTACTATTACATTCAGAACATTTTTAACAACAAAAGTTGTGTGTGGAGTACTTTTACATTGGGGTGAAAGTACTTAATAGAATGGTACTACAAAAAAGGATTAAAAACCAACAGGCAAAACATGTCCCTGAATGGTTTGTTTAAAGACTGATTTATCAAGACCCTGTCTCCAGAGAGGACTACAGAGAAGTCTTCCAAGATTAATAAGAAACAATTACAGCTAAAGAGTTCCCTCAGCTGCCCCCACTTTGTGACCCAATTCCTTATATAAAAACTATGGCTGAAGGTGGACAGCTATCAGGGAGAGCTTGCAAAATCTACTGTCCACAAAATGCAAACTGAATGATAGCCAACATATATTGAGTCATTGAGTCCTTACAATGTGCCTGGAACTCTTCTAAGTTCACTCCATGATTTGAAGTGTTTAATCCATGCACCAATCCTGTAAAATGGAAAAGATTGTCACCACACCCATTGTACAAATAAGGATGTGAAATAAAGTAATGCACCTATGACCACACAGGATGTGGATGTGTGGAGGGTCCAGCCCAGGCAGTCTGGCTGTAGGGTCTTTGCTCATAAGTTTTGCTCCATCCTGCCTCTCCACAGAACCAGCATATGCAAGTGGGTCACCCATATGCTAATCTACTCTAAGGGATGCATGTGGGGAAGATGGAGGGTTCCCATGGATACCATGGATATGCAGAGGTGCTTTGTGGTTTTGAGCAGTACCTCCACTACTCTAGGATTTGGAATGGGTGACATGTATGCACTGTGGACAGAAAAAAGAAAGTCTATGGTAAATGTCAAAAACATGGTTCTCGTCTGTGATATGTTATCATCTCTCGGGTCTCCAGCTGTTACGGTCCACTGAATCCTCTTTTTAAAAAGTGCTATTATGTTTAGGTATCTGGCTTGTCAAAGCATGAATTATAGACTTTCTAAAACATTTACAGAAAAAAGGAATGTTAAGCATTCAATTCTTTTTCTCACATCTGCCCATGATGGGGCCAATTATTTTTAAATTCATTGTAAGAAAACATTTGAAAATCATTTATTTCTGGATTCAAATCTGTTTTTCTTCATAAGGATATGAGGCTATCTATATGATGACAACAAAAAATATATAGAATATTGATTTTCCCCAAATGTTAAAAGTTTGTATTCTTTACATTGAAACCCTATTTCAGTGCTAATAATCCCTGGGGTTTGTTGCCTTGCCTTGGAAGCATGGAGAAAGCATGATCAGAAAATGATCATGTAGCAAATGGGATTTGAAATATAGAATATGAGAAACTTAGAAACAACTAAACAGAAATGAGATCAGAAACACCAGAATTCAGAATCAAAAAGGCCAAGAGAAAAAGAGCAAAATAGGTAGGAGAGGGTTTAATGACTCAGTGAAAGGCCATCCTTTGGACGTGACCCTTGATCACGGGTTATATATTCAAGCCACCTCTACCTTAGGAAAATCCTGATAAAGTAATCCTAAATGTCAGACCACAGCATACTTATTTATCTGCTAGAAAACCCTCATCAGGCCAAGTCCAAAGTACATCATTTCATCAATTTAAAACAGTTCTTGAAATATCACTAAGGGCAAGCTCTTCCCTTATCAAGGCACTGTTCAATTCAAGAAGTGGCTTAATTTATTTCCATAACCCAGCATATGGTTGATTGTTCACACATTGGCTTGATCTCTTTCTTGCTAGCAAGCTTAGATCACACAAAGAATCTAGTAGCTTGATCAACATCGATTAATCAAATAGCCCACTCTACTGAGCAGAGAGATAGATAATGTAAGTATGAACAGGGAAACTCTCAAATAAGTAGAAGCCTCAACTACTGGTTTGTTCTTTTCTGCTAATTTCTGTAGGCTCTGGCTGTCTAGGGAAAGTAGAAAAGGGAAGGAAATAACACTGACTGAGTCGCAAAACACATTCCAGAGTTTTGGGACTGCATTTGGTCTCATCTGTGACATCTTCTCACCATTTCAGGCAAAGAGAATTCTGTTATGAATCCTGACCCTGAGACTGAGAAATCCATTGTAGGATTATAATGCCAATATTTTATTATATTTTCCAAGGTGAAATTCTTAAGCAGGAAAATTTAAAAGATTTTCAACCATGATGATTTTAACAACAAAGTTGGTGTTTTGTTTTTGTTTTTTGTAGAATGCCCTTTCAGTTTACCAGAATATTCATCTTAGTACACCCCTCCTGCTTAAGTGAGGTTGGCCAGTATGTATTGTTGGAGGCCATATTTAGGCTGGGATTTCTTATCCAAAACTTTCACTGAAAAGGAGATAATTTTAAAGTGTGTTGTGCATTTGCCATTACAGTCTGAAGTGAGGTGTTTCTAGACGACAGCAGCTAATCGCCTTGATCCTGACTGAATGTACCCAGCAGATCACTGCAGTCAGCTTGTGGCCAAATATATCTGTTCCATTTGACCCCTCCTTGCTGAGGTTACCTTTTATTACCTGAGATGGCTTCTGGCATCAGTTTTCCCAGGGGAAATTTCCATCAGGACTGCGGATATTTCTTAATCTCCCCATTTCCCAAGGAGGCTGGCTGAATATGAAATTTAGAAAATGAGTCATCTTCCGGCAGACTCTGCCCTGCTCGCTGTCACCACCAGCCCTGGTGGGAGCCCACTTGCTCTAGGATCTCATCACTTTGTGCCTTCCTAGCTCCTATGGATGTCACTGCTGATGGCTGAGGGAATTCAACATTGCTCTTTGCTCAGGTGGAAAGTGGGAAGAAGGTGGTGTCAGTTATAACATCCCTGTATTTATGTTACCTGCCCTTGACTCATCTTTGTGCTCTTTTTTGGCTGAATGACATGTCCAGGAGATCTTTTTTTTTTTGAGACAAAGTCTCACTCTGTTGCCCAAGCTAGAGTGAGTGCCGTGGCGTCAGCCTAGCTCACAGCAACCTCAAACTTCTGGGCTCAAGCAATCCTTCTGCCTCAGCCTCCCAAGTAGCTGGGGCTACAGGCATGCGCCACCATGCCCGGCTAATTTTTTTATATATACTTTTTTAGTTGGCCAATTAATTTCTTTCTATTTATAGTAGAGACAGGGTCTCACTCTTGCTCAGGGTGGTTTCGAACTCCTGACCTTGAGCGATCCGCCCGCCTCAGCCTCCCAGAGAGCTAGGATTACAGGCGTGAGCCAC
>CAUYRT010068231.1:0-44188 GCA_963574885.1 Lepilemur ruficaudatus | reverse complement strand
TTTTTTTTTTTGAGACAGAGTCTCACTCTGTTGCCCGGCCTAGAGTACCATGGCGTCAGACTAGCTCACAGCAACCTCAAACTCCTGGGCTCCAGCGATCCTTCTGCCTCAGCCTCCCGAGTAGCTGGGACTACAGGCATGCACCACCATGCACAGCTAATTTTTTCTATATATTTTTAGTTGTACAGCTAATTTCTTTCTATTTTTTTTAGTAGAGACAGGGTCTCGCTCTTGGTCAGGCTGGTCTTGAACTCCTGACCTCGAGCGATCCGCCCGTCTTGGCCTCTCAGAGTGCTAGGATTACAGGCGTGAGTCACCATGCGGGGCTGCTTCTTCACTACTCTGGAAGGTCTCTGCCATGCCTGTGTGGAGACAGCCCATGAGGAACCCAGTGAACAGCTGGGAGGCCCTTTTTATCCCTAGGGAGAGGTAGTAGGGGTACCAGAACCCGTTTGAAAATGGCTTTAGGATTAAGGGTAAAGCTTGCAAGGGGTTCTTGAATCTTCTGTTTGGCATGGGGGAAGATAATCTAGGCTTGTCCAGGCATTGCTAGATTGCTTCAATCTCCAGAGGGCCCTGCAACTCTCTTCTGCTGTGGGAGTCTCTGGGCTTCAGACCTGGCCCTTTCTATGGCTGTTTGGAGGGTGAGCCAACTGAGAGGCCTGTGGTCCAGAGCTGAGCCTCAAGCTTCTGTTCTTTTTTGTCTAGGAGCCCCTGACTGACACGGAAAGGATGAAGTGAGTATCTGCTGCCTGCCTCGGCTCTGTCCCTCTTAGCTCCAGGCTAGGCTGTTGGTACAGTTGGACTTTTTCTTCATTTTTTTTTTTTTTTTTTTTTGAGACAGAGTCTCACTCTGTTGCCTGGGCTAGAGTGCCATGGTGTCAGCCTAGTTCACAGCAACCTCAAACTCCTAGGCTCAAGCGATCCTCTTGCCTCAGCCTCTTGGGTAGCTGGGACTACAGGCACGTGCCACCATGCCCGGCTAGTTTTTTTCTATTTTTAATAGAGATGGGGTCTCACTCTTGCTCAGGCTGGTCTTGAACTCCTGAGCTCAAGTAATCCTCCCGCCTTGGCCTCCCAGAGTACTAGGATTACAGGCGTGAGCCACCGCGCCTGGCCATGGACTTTTTCTTGATTAGGTAGAAGTAACAGTTGGATGCGTTGTTTTAGGAACTCTAGGAGGAGGCTCGATACTGTGGATGTTCTTTCTGGAAAAGGAGGTTTTGTTGTTTCATGGGCTCCGAGGGAGCCTGGAACCAGGAGGTGGATGGCTCTGAGGGCCCTGTTCTTGCCAGGGAGCCCTTCCTTAGCTCCTGGTTCCAGAGAGAACAGAGTGGCCCTCCTGTGCCAGCTGCTTCCCTGAAGCCCTTTCTGTCAAGAGGAGGGCAGTACTGGGCTGGATTTCCAAGAGATGAATAATGGAGAAGCCTGGTGGTGCTGGGGGAAACTGGAGCCGGGGGCTTGGCGGCCAGCTGGCTTGGCTGTAACTAGAGACAGGCTGGGAGCTGTATCCCCCAGTTCTGTCTTGCCATTCTCAATAGTGGGGGGAGGTTGACTGTCCTCTACCATCCACTTTGCCTCCCCCCACCCTCCAACACAGGCTGTGTTCTTAGGGCCAGCAGGCCTGTGGAATATGCTGTCGTAGACTCAGGCTGCATCTACAGGAATCGCCCTGCACCCAGTTGCCTGCCTTCATGTCATCCTGACTCCCTCCTTCCTGAGTCCAGCCTGGAGCTTCCGGGCTGGCCCTTCTATCCCTGACGACCTTTTGCCCTTGACCCCCCACCCCGCCAGGCTCTTGCAGCAGGAGAATGAAGAGCTTCGCCGGCGCCTGGCCTCAGCCACCAGACGCACCGAGGCTCTGGAGCGTGAGCTAGAAATCGGGCAGGACTGCCTGGAGCTGGAGCTGGGCCAGAGCCGCGAGGAGCTGGACAAGTTTAAGGACAAGTTCCGCAGGTGTGGGAATGAGGGACCAGACGCACACATGCATGCATCTCCCCATTCATAGGCGGTTAGCTGGAAGAGGCCTCAGAGGTCATCTGATTCTGATTAGAAAACTGAAGTTCTGGGAGGGGGGAGAATAACTTGCCCCAATATTGAGGAGGGGCTGAGCAGGGCCTGAAGAGGATCTTGACCCAGGGGTCTGCCTTTTATCCATCTACAGGCTGCAGAACAGCTACACAGCTTCCCAGAGGACCAACCAGGAACTGGAGGACAAGCTGCACACACTGGTAATCTGTCCAGGAGGCAGTGTGGCTGGTACCGTGCTCACAGCATATCGGCTGGCTAGGTTTTGCCCAGGGAATGCCATTCTGCCCTGGGGCTTGGGGAGGAGACAGCAGGATGGGACAGTGGTGGGGAGGGGGCCGCAATGTGCTGTGCAAGTCAGAACTGTCTTAATGCTCACACTGTTTCTCTTCTCTCCTCGTCTTCCCCCTCATGCTGCCACCGTTGCTGCCGCACTCTCCTCTCAGGCCTCTCTTAGCCACAGCTGGATTTTTGCAGTTGCGTCTGAGTTTGTGTGTTTCCTCCCTTGCCCTGGCCTCCTCCTCAGCTGAGATCTAGGATTGTTACTCCCCTCTGCCCTCAAGTACACTTGAGCCCACCCACTCCTTTCCTCCTCCCTGTGTAAGGCCCATTTAGTAGTCAGTGCCTCCCTCCCAGGAGAGAGCTGGGAGCTCTAGCAGAGGTACTGATTGATGTCACTACTGAACACTCACAGGTCTCTGCTGCAGTGGCAGCAAACCCAAGCTATGTGCGGGGAGGGGAGGCTACAGATCCAGTTCCTGAGCTAAAGATCAGGCTGCTTTTGAACCTGTAGCTCCCTCTCTGCTCAACTAGATAACCTCACAGGTGCCCCTGGCTGCCACCAGCCCTGTTGCCCTCTCCGTCTTCCTAGCCTGATTCTAGAAACAGCTGCACACCTAGGCTTCAGCTCCCTGGTTTGCAGTTATTGCCTCTGAGGTACCAGCTGCCTTGCCTGGTGCTTAGAGCCCATGGAAGCCCCTGAAACCCCCTGAAGGGATGGGCAGCTCCAGTACTGCTTTTGTCCTGGGCCCAGAAGACAGGAGGTCATGGTCAAAAAAATCCCCCTCCCTCCTCAGCCAGCCTGGAGAGCAGGAGAGGTTCCTGGTCTCCTTCTGTCTGTCCGTCATTGTCTCTGGTCTGTCTGCCTTGGCTGCCCTAGCACCTGTGGCCTCCTGTGTCTCTGGGCTGGGAGGAGGCAGGGAAGGGAAGGCTGGTTGGGGTATGGGCTGGGTTTACCACAAGTCTGTGCCTCAGATCAAGAAGGCTGAGATGGATAGGAAGACACTGGACTGGGAGATCGTGGAGCTGACCAACAAGCTGCTGGATGCCAAGAACACCATCAACAAGCTGGAAGAGCTCAATGTACGTGCACTTCGCCTGCTTGGGCCTTCCTTGCCTGCGGCTGGCTTTGTCCTGGCCCCACCCTGCTCCCATGGGCAGGGCTGGGCTGGGCTCTGAACCAGGTCTGTATCTGTAGGAGCGGTACCGGCTGGACTGCAACCTGGCTGTGCAGCTCCTTAAGTGCAACAAGTCCCACTTCCGTAACCACAAGTTCGCTGATGTGAGTAGAACACCCCCCAACAAACTATTCCAGCGATTTTAGGACTCCCCTAACTCCAGCTTCTGCACCTCTCTCCATCCTCCTGCGTTTACCTCCCCGCTTTCTACTTTGCCTTCCTCTTGCCTCTATGTTGCCTCTTAGGCCAGTCACCTCTGCCACTGATTGGTGGCCTGTATGCTGTGAAGGGCTCATTGCTAGCGCTATGAGGACAACCCATTGGTGTTTCTATAAGAGACAGGGAGAGAGGGACTCAGTTTTAGGATCCTGTGCAGGAAGGTCTTGAAGAGGGAATGGCCAGAGCTGTAAGCCATAAGCATATTGCGAGAGGATTAGGCCCATCTGATCCTCTTCCCCCAAGGGGCACACTCTAGACCCCAGAGCCTCAGGCCCAAGGCTGATGCAGCCTGTAGAAGGAGAGGTATTTCTAAGGCCGCTAGTCAGTACAGATTCTCCAAACTTAAGTCTGGTTTGGGCAAAAGCCACTGCTGAGGTGGGGGAAACAGAAGTTTGAGAGCACAAAGGTCTCAGCAGTAGCAGGTTTGGGTTCAAATCTTGCCTGTGTTAATCAAAAGCTTATTTTGTTATAAAAGTTATTTTATCCCCACTGAGCCTGTTTATCTGTGAAATGAGGTTTTGCATTGGCATGCAGTAAGAACACAGTGGTACTTGAACATGGTAGCCATTATTTTTGGCGTGAGTCAAGCGACCTCCAGCTACAACCATTTATATCTCTCTTCCCTTCTGCTCCTTCACCTCAGCTGCCGTGTGAGCTACAGGACATGGTTCGGAAACATCTGCACAATGGTCAAGAGGCTGCCAGCCCAGGCCCTGCTCCCAGCCTGGCCCCAGGGTCTGTAGTGCCTGCCTCAGTCATTGCCCGGGTGTTGGAGAAGCCAGAGTCTCTACTGCTCAATTCAGCACAGTCGGGCAGTGCTGGGCGCCCCTTGGCTGAGGATGTCTTTGTGCACGTGGACATGAGTGGGGGTGCCTCAGGTGATCCAGCCAGTCCCTCGGCTCCTGGCAGCCCCACCCCCCAACCCAATGGGGAGTGCCACTCTCTGGGTACTGCAGGGGCCTCCCCAGAGGAGGAGCTGCCCCTGCCGGCCTTTGAGAAGCTAAGCCCCTACCCCACCCCATCTCCACCGCACCCACTGTATCCTGGCCGCAGGGTAATAGAGTTCTCAGAGGATAAGGTTCGGATCCCCCGCAATAGTCCGCTGCCCAACTGCACTTACGCTACCCGCCAGGCCATTTCGCTGAGCCTGGTGGAGGAGGGGAGTGACCGGGCCCGCCCCAGCCCAGTGCCCAGTGGCCCTGCCTCAGCCCAGGCCTCACCCCACCACCAGCCCAGCCCAGCCCCCCCAACGCTCAGTGCCCCAGCCAGCTCTGCCAGCTCTGAAGAGGACCTGCTGGCCAGCTGGCAGCGAGCATTTGTGGACCGCACTCCGCCTCCTGCCGCTGTGGCCCAGCGCACAGCCTTTGGATGTGATGCACTCCCCGAGCTGCAGCGCCATTTTGCTCTTAGCCCCACTGACAGAGATGAGGTGGTTCAGGCACCTTCTTCTGTAGCCGATGAGAGTGGGCTTTTGCTACCAACAGAACCTGACTCTGGCTTTCCCAGGGAGGAGGAGGAGGAAGAGCTGAACCTGCCCATCAGCCCTGAGGAAGAGCGCCAGAGCCTGCTACCCAGTGATAGTGGCACAGAGGAGGGGCCTAGCACTTCCCACGCTGAGAGAAGGGCCTGGCCACTCCCCAGCTCCAGCCGCCCCCAGCGCAGTCCCAAGAGAATGGGGGTACACCACCTGCACCGCAAGGACAGCCTGACCCAGGCCCAGGAGCAGGGCAACCTGCTCAACTAGGGCCCCCCCGCTTGCCTTCCTGCCGCTGCTGCACTGGGACTGCAAAGAGGCCCCATACCCTTGCAGCCCAGGGTCCCCAGCCCTAGAACTCCTCCCTCTCAGACCTGCACAGCTCTGTCCCTGTGTGGGTTGGGTGAGTTGGTGGGCTATACCAGGCCTTTCAGCTGCGTTGACTGTGACTGGCAACAGTTTGCCTCGTGGTTTTTCCTTTTTCTTCTTGGAATATTTATTCTCCAGAGGTAACATGCAGTTGAGTCTCAAGCCCTTTCCTCCAATCAGCCCAGCCCAGATCGGGCTGTTCTGGGGAGCTGAGGGGTTTATCAGTGTTCATCTTCCATCCTCCTTTCATAATCATGAGTTTTGTTTGTTTTTTTGGGGGGAGGGTCATTGGGGTCATTAACCTCTAATTCCTGTTTTCTGCCTGTCTCCCTCTCTCCCAAAATCCTCTCCATGAGCTGTTGCCCACAAGGGACGTGGCACAGTGGGCCCTTGGAGATAAGGGAGAGGACTGACTCAGGGCTCCCTTCAGCTGTTTCCTCTCTCCCTCTGGAAGGGAGGGTGGGGTTTAGGGGCCTCCAGCTGGGCTCTAGGTGAGGCCTGGCTCCGCTCCCAACCTTGGCTCTAGACTGTTACTCCCAGCTTCGGGAAATTTTCACATTGATGACTATTTTAAAATTAAATAAAACTATTTTACTGGTATGGCCTAATTTGTCTTAATGACCTTCCCTCTCCCACACTTCTCCCCATTCTTGAGTATTCCCAGTCTTAGTCTTATCCTAGTCTGCTAGTGACTGCCCCTTGCCCCACTCTGCCTGGGGCTTCCTTGGGCACGGAGCATCAGGCAGTGGGAGAGGGGGCATCTCAGTAACCTCAGCAGGGCCCCTGAGTCTCCCTTTGGAGGGAGGGTCTAGTCCAGCCGAGCTCTGGAGGTGAACTCTTTAATTATGATCTTTATGGGGCTTGTGGAAGGTGTTGCCCCAGACTGGGCCAGGCCTGTTCTGAGAAATTTTGGACCAGTTCACGTAGCCTGGAGCTTGGGCTATGCCTGGGACGATACTGCCCCCTAGTGGTGTTTGAGGGCAGTTCCAATTCCTCCCCTACTGCCAGCCCGAGTGACTACAGCCACACACCAGGTTGTGGAATTCATAAAATCTCTTCCGAGCCAGCGGGTTGCAGCTAGAGCTGCCAACAAGTCCAGAGGCATTGCCCTGGGTTCAAGTGCCCCCCAAGGCTGTTGCCCAGTCACAGCGTCCAGAGTTTCCTTCCCATCACACAGCCAGGAGCTGCCAGAGCCCCAGGCAACCCCCGCCCCCCAACTCCCTCCCAAGGCCCAGGGCCTGACCCTGATATCCGGGGTGAGGTGCTGGAGACAGACAAATGTAATGATGTGCAGAAGCCCAAGTGGAGAGTCACATCTCGGTCTCAGCCAACAGACTGTCCCCTAGTCCTGACGTCATTAGCACCATCTGAGAGCTGGGATCTGTGGAAGGACAGAGGGATGGATGTTCAGACCACCATTCATTCCTCCACTGGGGACCACAAATAGGTGAGAGATGCGTTAGGTTTCCAACACCCACTCTCCCTTGTCCCAAGCCTCTTCCAGACCTGGCTGTGATCAACCCTCTGGGTTCTTACCACTGGAGCACATCCAGGAGGTACTGCCCCTCTGGTGGGCAGCAGGCTCCCGCCCTCTCTCCCATTCCTGGGTGTCGCCTGCCCCTCCTGTGACCTCCTCCTCTTCCTCTCCCTCAGAGAGGAGGTCACAGATCTGCTGCTGCAGCTCTGGGCTAATGCTGTTCTCAGCCAACACCAGGCTCCGCAAAGCTGTGGGATAATTTTCTACCATGTCCAGCAGGGTCTGGGGTGGGGAAGAGTATGGAAAAGAATGAACATCATGAAAGCAGGGTCTCAGACCCCAAACTGCCACCCATTGGGTATGTCTACAGACACACAGGCTAACCTCCACCCCATCCCCTGGCTTGTCCCCAAACATGATGACTTCTCACCTGAGCTGACTGGTTGGTGAGCCCTGTGCCCTCCAAGTCTAGGACTTCTAGGGTACGGCTGGAGGCCACAGCTACAGCCAGCATCCCTGCCACGTGGTCACCTGGAGAGAGAGCACGCACGTACACATTCACCTGTGTTCACAGAGGCCAGCTAACCCTTCCTCCTGAACAGCTTCCCCTTTACCCTAACAACCTTAGATCCCACCTCCTGGTGGGAAACACTGACAATTGGTGGGTGGCCAGAAGTGGAGCATTGTGATTGGTGGGAGTGAAGGGATGAAGCAAGTGAGGCCCAGGGGTGATGACTGGTGCTTTGATCTACCTGTGGGTCATCTGGTCCTCCACACAGGATGGCTCCTTTACCACCTCCTAGACCCCTGGGAGCTTTCCTTCCTCTTCCCTTCCCCAGAATGGAGGTTACCATGGCAACCGAAGGTCCCAGGCTCTTGGATAGGGCATGGGGTGGTAAGAATCCAAGGGGCATTCTTGAGCCTCACCCAGGGGGTTGTAATCCAGATTGAGGACGCGGACCTGGGAGCTGTGGGCCACAGCAATGGCAAGGCGGCTCCAGCCCTTAGGGGTGATGCCAGGGTTGGCACTCAGTGTTAGCTCCTTCAAGCCTGGGCAGCATCATAGAGAGAAGCCAGAATGGGGAGGGTTAGACCCTCCTTGAGCCCCTTCCCTGCTGTCCCCATGTCTCTGGGTGTCCCTGGTGGTTGAGAGTCATTCCATCTCCACCACAAAGCTCTGGGGCCACTAAGGACTCAAACCTCCCCTGCCTGCCCCAGCCTGGATTCCTGAGTCTCCACCCTGCTCAGCCTGCCCATCCCTCTCCTTTCTGAGAGGAGTAAGACACATTCTCATCCACACCCTCAGAGCGCTCTGGCTCTGGGCCACGCCCCCTTCCCTCTGCGCTTAACTTTTCATCAAGGCCACACCAGCCCATGCCCTCAGCAGGGCCCTGCTCACCAGACTTGGCCCCGTCTGGGGGAAGGAGGCCACAGATGAGGTTGATGGCTTCGTCACCCAGCATGCAGTCCCCCAGGTCCAGAGCCACAAGGGCAGGGTGGAGTGCCAGGGCTGGGTTCAGCAAGGCTAGCCCTGCATCTGTCAAGGGGCTCCCATGCAGGCTAGGGGGTGAGCGAGAGAGCAGAGTTATTGCAGTCATCAGTCCTATCTATATGGGGAAGGGGCACCCTCACGTAAGTCCTAGGGGCGGGGAGGGCACTCAGTCACAGCACTTGAGAGGCACGGGAAGGGAGAAAGAACCTTCTAGATTCTAAGGGAATACAGGTAGAAGGGGAATTTGGTTTCTTTTCTGGGGCAGGGACTCAGATCCAGGACATTGCACAGGGAGGGGCTGAGAATGGGCGTGTGGGTGGATTGGAATTCCTTGGGCAGAACTTAGGGACAGAGCTACAGGGGTATTCCTTCTTGGGAATGGAGGAGCTGCCCCAGTGAAGTAAATGCGGGTGATTAGGCGGGGAGGCACGACATGGCCTACCAGGAAGCTGGGTGTATCCCATCTGGGGTGGGGTCGCGTGCAGAAAGTCTGGAGATGAGGCGTGTGTGTGGAGGGTGCTGTGGAGACCGGCCGAGGGATGAAGAGTGTGCATAGGGCGTGCGGAGGTGGGCTGGTGGAAAGACAGTACTGGAAGATGTGTGGAAGAGGAGGTGGCAGGGGGAGTGCGTGGAGGTGTGCAGCACCCGGGACCCTCTTGCGAGGGGGCGCACTCACAAGAGGGACTGGATGGAGCGGTTGGTCCGCAGCGCTTCCGCCAGCTGCTTGATGCGGCTGGGACTGGACACGACACCCAGGTTAAGGTTGAGCTGCGCCAGGGACGTGGCCCCGGATAGGGCCCGGCAGATGCGGCCGAAGTCGCGGTCGCAGAGGCGGCAGCCGCGCAGTGAGAGCAGGCGCACGGCATTGTCGCGCAGGCCGCGGCAGATGTCCCGCACCTCGGCGCCTGACAGCGGTTCTCCCGAAATCTGGATGGAGCTGGGCAGCATCGTGCCCACGGCTGGGCCTCCGGGCCCGGGGCCGGGGCGGAGGTTGGCTGGGCCTCAGGAAGGGCCGGGGTCGGGGTCCCCGCTGGGGTCGTAGACGGAGTGGGGGCGGAGGCTGAGGCAGAGGCTGCGGCGCCGGGGCGGGCCCGGGCTGCGGAACTTAGAGGTCGCGGGCCGGGCTGGGTCAAGCGGCGCTGGGGCGGCGGCGGACTGTGCTGTCCGTGTCTGGGCGGCGGGCTGGGCGCGGGATCCGGGTGCTGGGCCGGCGCTGCTCCACGCTTGTCCTTGTTCCTCGCGGTTGCGGCGCCGGCGGCTGCTCGGCGTCTTCACCGGCTTAGGACGCGCGGGACCGGTCCCTGCTCCGGGGCTGCATCCGCCCCCTTCCTGTCTCCAGCTCGGCTCCCTCTGCCGCCAAGGGGGCCTGGCTGCACGGCTCGCCCAGAGAGCCCGAAGCGGGCTGCTGCACGGGCTTCAGCTCCTGCGCCCGTGCCGGCGGTGGGTTCCCATGGCAACGGCCGCGTCACGGCCGCGCGCCCCGCCCCCTGCCCGGCCTAGCCCACGCTGGCCCACGGGGTTCGCGCACACGGGGTGGTTCCGGGCAAGGAGCTCGGAGCGGTGGACATGCAGCCCCGGGGTGTGGGGCCGCGCAGCAGGCAGAAAGAAGGTAGCAGGGCTGAGGCCTAGGACGGCCGAGGGGGGGGGCGGGGGTGGAGAGGGGTGATAGGGGGAGTGGAGGCACGTCATGTGGAGACAGCGTTTGACACTGTTACCGCTTCTTTTGCCCATTCTCCCGTTGTTCCCCATTCCTAAGGTCCAGACCCTGGGCACCTTCGCCGGCCTCCCAGGCACTGCCCCCTCCTGTTTGGAAGTCCCTAGGGCCCTGTAATCTGTGCCACGCCCCCTGACGCGAGGTGCAGTGTGCGTGGGGATTCCGGCCCGCGAGGACTCCCTCCTCCTCCCCGCTAAGATGGCGACCTCACCGGGGTGCTCCAAGGGCGACGGCTCTGTCAAGCCAGCCTAAGGGGCTAGTGACAAGGGAACCCCAAAGGGGTCCCTAGGGCACGTAAGCCCCACGTGGATGCAGGGTCCTGCTGCTGCCCCTTCCCCAGATGTGCAGGGCACTGCTGATGCCCTGAGATGGTCTCAGTGCCAGCAAGGCTGGGGTGGCCAATATTAAGGGATGCCAGGATGAGTGGCCCAGGGTGCCGGTGAGGACCCTGTGAAGTCAGCGGGATCACACTGCACAGCGCAGGCAGTGCTGTTAGAACTCTGTCCACCTGCTAGCGTGGTGCGGGCCTCACCTGTACGACACAGGGCAAACGAACGGCACCTGTCAGTCCCTTTATTAGGAGGGACAGATGTTGCTGACCCAGATTTACTAGGGTAATGAGAGGATTAAAAAATATACCAAGTGTAGTGAAGGGAGGTCAAAGGCCCTATTCCCTCTAATAACCACCTGAATTAACTCTTAAGTGAAGCAGATTAAAGAGGGGGTGAGGGTTGTTTTTAAGAGAAAACAGCAATCTTTAAAAGCAAGGGCAGAGCAAAACTGAAGGAAACTAGCCCCAGCACAACCAGGGCAAAGCTAAGTTTGGCTTCACATGTGAGCCCCATAGGAAAACTATCCCCACCACCACCCAGGTGCAGAAGGTCCTTGTAACGACATGGGGTTTAAGTCTGGAAGTTTTTGTCCAATTGTCATTGCTCCATTGGCTTTCCAGGAGTACAACTGAGCCCAGTCTCAAGCTGAGTACACTGTTCCAACAGGCTCATGGCTCCTGTGCTTGAGGCCTCCCTGCCGCTCCATGGGGCAGGTTCCACATTCAATCACTGCCCTCTATGCAGTCTGGCCTGTCCCATCTTCATCCTGCCTAAGTGAGGGGATAAAGAAGGGAACATCTGACATTAAGACAGAAGAACAGGAAAGTGTACAGGAAGGAGGGTTACAGGGAGGACCACTGGATCAGTAGCTGCAGTTCCAGACTTCCATCAGCATTTTAATTACAAGTCTATATTTAGCAAGACATTGTGGGAGAGAAAGAGGAAGGAAGGGGTAGGTTGGTAAGGGGGCCTCAGAGAAGCTGACCCACTTTCTGCACTGGCTGCACAGCCTTGCAGTCCTGGCCAGGAGTTCCTGGCCTTGTGCCCTTCAGAAGCCCTGACAGGCATCAAGGAGGTTCTTAAGCAGCTACAGCTGAGTGGCAGCTGCAGACCCCATCAAAGAGACACATGTCATTAGTACTGTCCTTTAATCTTCCTCCACTCCACAGCTGGGGGAGAGCAGGCTGGCCAAGGATTTCAGATGGGGTCAGTGTGACTGCAAGGTCACCGCAACAGCCTTGGCTGTGGCATTGAGCATGGTGGAGGAAAGCCTAGCAGCAGGGAGCACGGCAGGGATGTCTCTGGGAACTCTCTGTATAGGCGGGATGTTGGGGCCCTCCAGTGTGTCCAGGATCCCTGGAAAAAGGAAGATGGTGGTGATCAAGAGTTGGCTGGGCCCAACCCACAGGCCATCTCATCCAGCCCTGCCCTAGGCAGCTGTTCTCTCCCTCTCCCCTCACTCAGGCCTTCCTGCCACTTACCCTCTACCACCTTGTGGTAGGCAAAATGCAGATAGAGCAGGAAAAGCATGTGCAGGGCAGCCAGGGTGCCACAGAGGAGCAGCCGTTGTGTGGGGCCCACGGTGCGAGACACCAGCACTGCCACCTAGAGCCACAGGAATATAGCTCAGAAGGTCTGGTTCCAAAGCGAAGAGTGGGGAGAAGACACTCCCACCCAGGGCAGAACCATCTTTGGGCCCTTCCCTCCCATTTACAGCCCTTTGTGGGTGGACAGCTCCAGGCTGTCTTCCCCAACTCCCTGGGAGGACAGCCCATCCCTGGAAACCTCTTGCCCAGCTTACCATGCGTAGGGTGGACAGCCCACCCACCAGCAGCCAGAAGAGGTAGAAGAGGGCATGAAGGTGGATGTTATAGGTGATGAACAGGACAATGCAGTGCCCAAAGAGGCCATAGCCCTGGGAAGGAGGATGGTGGAGAGGAAAATCACTCAGGCTCTGGGCTGGCCTCTGGCCCCTCATGGGGACCCTGAGAAATAGATGGTCCATTGGTCTGCTCCTCCCATTCCAGGCTCTGGGGCCCCAGGAAAGAGGAAGACCAAGGACTGGCTTCTCGTTTTAAGATCACTCTTGCTTACTACCATGCCTGGCTCCTTACCAGCAGTGCCAACATCTGGAGCATGGTGATCTGGGCGTTGCACAGGTAGGCGAGGAAGTAAATGAAGGACGAGACGCCCAGCCAGTAGCCGAAGCAGGTGCCAATGGCTGTGCCCATCAGGGTGCCCTCCCGCTGTGGGGTGAAGGCTCTGACTTAGTCCTGGGAGGCCCGTGATCTCAGCCTCACCCAGGGCTTTCCCCAGGGGCTGCTCCTGTCCTTGGGCAGCTTTCAATCTAGTTCAGCCACCCCCCAAAGTCCTCTGTCCTGCTTACAATAATGGTGTCAGATGTCTTCATCCCATGGAGGAGGATGGCAACCAGGGTGAAGACCAGCATGAGAGGTCCGTAGAGTTCACCTGCGATTTTCTGTCAATATACCAACTCATTCAGGCTGGAGGGTACAATGGCTCTTCTGTTTACACCTTCCCAGGCTGTGCCTGGTGGCCCCACCCTCTGCCCTGGTGCCTCCCCCAGCTCCAGCCACACCACCTCCTATTCACCTGGGGGAAGTTGACCATCTTGATAGGGATCATGGACTCCAGGAGCCTGGGAGAGGAGAGGAGAGATGAGAGCAGAGGCAGCACTAGCCTACAAGGTACCGGAGGGCAAGGCCTGAATCTTATTCATTTCTCTAACTCCAGGGAATGGGGCCTTGCCCAGAGGACATGCTGGATGACAAGGTGAGGAAAGGGTAGTAAAAACAGGTAAGGAATGAGAAAATATCTTCCTTGCCCCTAAAATTACATCCAGGAAAGACAACCCTCTGAAACTGAGCTGTCTGAAGCAACAGCTATATGGGGCGAGAACTCAGAGAGTTGGGCTGGGCCTTGGGAGAGGGCCTGACCATTTACCTATTTGATCCACTCCCCTTTAAAAGACAGGCAAACCTCAGCAGAGAGTACCCTGAATTCAGGGCTGTGATGGTGAAACCTTGGGAAAGGTTTAGAAGGTGTTACCGAAGGAAATAGTGAGTTTGTCTCCTGCCTCTTCCTGCTTAACTGTTCCTCCAGGCACCACTGAGCATTTGCTTGAAAAAGATATTTGAAGTAGTACGAAAACTCAGTTACTTAGCCGCTCTCTTAAGTGGTTAGCTACTAATATCTTGGATTTTAGCTAGATTTTACTTCTTTTGGGAAACCTGTCCTGTCCCACTCACTAACCTACTGTGGCTCAAGTGTCCTTCCTGTGTGCCCCATCGTAGCATATGAGTACTGTATTGTAACTGTACCCAAAGGCAAGGCTCCCATTCACCTTCACCATTAATTAGACACAAATAGCATAGGGCCTGGCACAGAGCAAATACTTGCTAAACACTTGCTGAGTGGTCCTGGGTATTTGATAGGCATTGATTAAGGGATGAACAAAAAAACCAAGCCAGAATTAAATCTAGTTCTTGAAAAGTCACTCAACAACTATGGCCCGATAGTCTGGTTCACACTGTTCTGGTGCTGGGAATGAAAAAATAAACAAGAGAACCTGCTTTGGAAGAGCTGTTGGGCTCTGGGGGACAAAGAGGTATAGCAGTGCTGAAGTGCTATCTATTAGAGGAAAGTATGGACTTCTGTAGGAGCACCAGGAAAGAACAAACTGGGAATGGGGTTAAAGGAATTATGTATCAAAGGAAGTGACATTTGAGCTAAGTTTTGGGGAAAAAAGGAGCAAGGTGATGTGTTATCACCACTGTGTTCAGTGACAGGTGCAGGGATGAGGAGTGATAGAGTCATGAAGAAGGGGAGCCCAACAGAGCCCAAAGCTTGAAATCTGGCTGTAGTCTGAAGGAAGGACTAGGTGTTAGGAGGGAAGCTTCTTCAGAAGGTCCTCACCTGCTTCGCACCTGGGCAGGTTCCACATCAAAGTAGGGTCTCAGGATGTCGATGTTGGCGTACAAGCTGAAGGCCCTGGAAGCTTGTCTCTTCCCTGCCTGCCACATCTGAAGTAAGGAAGATGGGGATGGGTATTGCAGGACTCTTGGCTCTAGACCCTGTTGCCTATTTTCTGTTGGATTTCTACATGGTTCTAACTGGACAATCTGGGGTGAACATCACCAACACCAACTCTATAACATGGGACATGCCTAGGTATACTTTTCCACCTGCTGGGGATTCAATCTTGCTTACCTGATCAGCCACCTGCCGGCTCAGCTGTCCCTTAAAGCCCTTCATGCCTAGGAACTCCCCATCTTCTTCTTCAGCAGCAGCTGCATCAGCATCTACTTCTTCCTCCCGCAGGCGCTGATGCAACTCCCCCATATCCTCGAAGCTGGAGCCCGAGGTATCATCCATGTTCTCCATGTCAATCACAGCTGAGCCCCCACCCTGTGAAGACAATGGCTCCTAGAGTGCAGGACCTTTCTGTTCCATCCGTTAAGTACTCCTCTGCTCATCCCAGGGTTTGGGGCTTTGTTCTTCCACTGCTGAGGATATGGCTTGGAATCACTACAGATCATGCCACTCCGTTACCCTTCATTTGTTCCCAGAACCCTCAGCTGCTAGCTTTGGCTCTCTTCCAGCCTTGGAAACCTACTAGTCTTCCATTCATGTCTTTCTTCCACCTTCCCTAGCAAAGCCTCAAAAGTGGCCCTTTCCTTTCTTTCCTAAGCCCCAAACAAGACTATCTGCACAGCATAAATTAGCAAGTGCCAGTGAATCTCTCCCAGCCCCAGTCTCACCATGCCTGAACCCGACCAACCTCCTAACTTGTTCGGAAAGCAAGAGCACGCTCTTCCTAACGTCTCGGGAGGGCCCAGAGACCCAGACCCTCAGGCTGAAGTACTAGTCTGGCTCATTCAGGTCAGCACTAATCCCACTGACTTTCGTCTGCACGATGACCCAGAGGAGTGAAAGAACGTTGCAAATTAAGCAGACTTCCAGGCCCCGAGGGAGAATCCCCACGGCACTTCAAGACCGCCGCCGGCCTGGGGGGTTGCTGGCAACCGGAGCCTTGGGGCTATTACCTGGATGTTTTCTTCGAACCCTCCCCATTCCGGACCAGCCCCGTTTCGGGCGCCGCCGGTCGGCGCAGCCGTAGTTGCCATGTCCCTCGAGGGCTCCCGTCGCTGAAGACCGCGCTAGCCCCGCGCTCAAAGAAGTGGATGAGATGTGGGACTCCGGGAGGCAGACGTCCCAGGTGAAGAAAGAGAGGTGGCACCACCGGAACATTAAAAAAAGAGAAACCCGGATGTTTGGACAAAACTAACTTCCGGAAGCTGGGGACGTGGACGGGGGGGCGGAGCAAAGTCTCGCGATATTTAAGATCACAGGAGGCGGTGCGTCGCTGTGGAGACGGAGGAAGCCTGCTAGAACGCATGCGCCAGTTTGAGGCCCTGGTCTCGTGGGCAAGTTGAAGATGGCTGCGGCTCAGGCGGTGGAGGAGATGCGAAGCCGCGTGGTTCTAGGGGAGTTCGGAGTTCGCAATGTAAGTAAGACTTGTGGCCTTGAGCTCAGGAGGAGGAGTGAGAGCGGAACCCAGGGATGGGTTGGGATCTGAATGGGGACTGTTTGGGGCTTGCTGTTGCTTCGTGGACAGACTCGTTTCTCTGCTCTAGGTTCATACCACTGACTTTCCTGGTAACTATTCCGGTTATGATGATGCCTGGGACCAGGACCGCTTCGAGAAGGTGGGTGGCGCTGGAGGTGTTCCGGAGAGGGGATGAGGGCCAGACCGTGTGATCTGAGGAGCTTGGGCCTCAGAATCTGCTCCTGGAGGTCCCTCCGTTCGTAAAAAGTTGATTGAGCAATGTGATAGGTCAAATTAGACACGATTTCTGACCTGTTCTGCGAACGAGATGTTCAGTCTTGTGGGGGGCGGGGAGGGGGAGTGGACTGGTACGTGCTTGTCTGCCTGCTTTTCTTCCTTTCCCTTTATTAAAAGAAAAAAGTATGTTCGGTCTTGTTTTTGTTGAGGAATAGTGTGCCTAAACAAGTATTCCAATATAATGTGGTAAAGGCGGTTGATAGCGATAAGGATGGCAAGGCATCACGCTAAGACTAGGAAGTAGGACAGAGAGGTGTGTATGTAAGATTTCATAAGGAGGTGATATCCGAATTGAGCCTTGAACAACAGTGAATGGTGAGGAGGGACTAAACAGGAGCTTAATTATAAAGATTTGTGTGAAGCGTGCTCTGAGAATATCTGCACTGCAAGCATGTTAAGTTGGTCGGCAACTAGTGGTAGGCAAGATTGGAGTGGGTCTTGGGCACTGCAGGTAATAGAGAGCTTTTGAAGAGTTTTAAGGGGCAGTGGTTCATGCCTGTCATCCTAGGCACTGTGGGAGGCCGAAGGGAGAGAATTGCTGGAGCTCCAGCGTTTGAGACTAACTAGAACTAGCCTGAGCAAGAGTGAGACCCTGTCTCTACCAAAAAGAAAAAAACAGCGGGGCATTGTGGCAAGCGCCTGAAGTCCCAGCTACCCGGGAGGCTGAGGCAGAAGGATGGGTTAGAGCCAGGAGTTGAAGGCTGCTGCAGTGAGCTACAATGACGCCACTACAGTTTACTCAGGGCACAGAGTGAGACTGTCTCAACAACAACAAAAACCCAAGGAAACTGAAGCATTCTTAAGCAGACAGGATCAGATTTTCGACCTTGATGGTTGGGAGAGACTATTTGAGGAGAATCATATCAGGCAGGTAGATCTATTAGATTGTATGAGGGACCTTACAAGTTCATGCCTTCTATAAGGCATGAACTAAGACTATGATGGTAGAAATAGAGCAAAGGAGTGATAGAAGGTAAATTTGTAAGCCCTTTGGTAAGGGCTATGGGGGAGAGTGTAAAATGACCTTTTGGCTTGGGGAGCTGCTTTGGTGGATGGTGGTGTCATTCACTGATAAGGAGAAATGGATCTGGGGAACAGGAATTATGATGCATTCAGTTTCCTGCATGGGGAGAGATCTAGCAGACGTAGATTATGTTTGAAATGAGATCTGAAGTGAGATAAAATTTTGGAAGTTGTCAGTACAGGAGTTGCTAAAACCATGGGTGTGGTTGAAATCACCTGGCAAATAATAATTGGGGTGGGTAGAAGATGTGGAGGAATCATTAGAGAAGACTGGTGCTAAGAAAGCGGGGGAATAGCTTGAAAAGGAGGAATTTTTATCAACAATGCCAAGTATAACAGAGAAGTCTAGTAAGATAAGAATTGAGTATTGTCAACTGGACTAAGCAGTGTGGAAGTTTGTTCCTTACAGAATAGCTTCTGTAGATGGTTGGTTAGAAGCCATATTGCATAGGGTTTTAATGAATGGAAGACAAAAATGGAGATTTTTCAATAAACTAAAGAAAGCACTGTGGGAAAACATCTAATAGAGGGACTTCTGGGCAAAGGGACGTTTCTGGATGAAATTATGCTAATAGTTTAGGGAAATAACTAAACTATTTCCCTAAACGGGGAGGTGTGGAGAGATATTGATCACAAAGATTAGGCTTTACTTCATGTTTTTCTTGTCCTTCTAGAATTTTCGTGTGGATGTAGTACACATGGATGAAAACTCATTAGAGTTTGACATGGTGGGAATCGATGCAGCCATTGCCAATGCTTTCCGGAGGATTCTATTAGCTGAGGTATTGGCAGGCATAGTGACAAGGCTGGAGTTGTGGGGAAAACTGCCATCACCTCATTTGTAGAATTAAGTGTCCCAAGCTGTCCTTATTTTTCCTGGCATTTTGCTGATCATTTCACCACCTCATTCTTTTGCAAACTTTTTATTAAGCATTCTAGAAAGAGATAATTGCCCTATCTCGGGAGGTTGGTGGGTAGGTGGGGAGCCTACTGAGTTTTTGCAGAAGGATGATTCTTTTTCCTTGGGTAGGTGCCAACTATGGCTGTGGAGAAGGTCCTGGTGTACAATAACACATCCATTGTCCAGGATGAGATCCTTGCTCACCGCCTGGGGCTCATTCCCATTCACGCTGATCCCCGTCTGTTTGAATATCGGAACCAAGGTGAGTGTCTGAGAAAATGAAATTTTGAAGGAAATGGACTGCCTGAGTTCAAATCCTGGATTGACTGTGTCCTTAGGCAAGTTACTCATCTTTTGGTACATCAGTGTTTTCATCTGTAAGAACATTTATTCTTGCCTTCCGAAGTTTGTCAGGAGGATTAAATGAAAAATGTATGTAAGGCCGGGCGCGTTGGCTCACGCTTGTAATCCTAGGACCCTGGGAGGCCGAGGCGGGAGGATTGCTTGAGCTCAGGAGCTCAAGACCAGCCTGAGCAAGAATGAGACCCTGTCTCTACTATAAAATAGAAAGAAATTAGCCAAACAAGTAAAAATAGAAAAAATTTGCCGGACACGGTGGTGCATGCCTGTAGTTCCAGCTACCCGGGAGGCTGAGGCAGGAGGATTGCTTGAGCCCAGGAGTTTGAGGTTGCTGTGAGCTAGGCTGATACCACAGCACTCTAGCCCAGGCAAGAAAGTGAGACTCTGTCTTGGGGGGGCGGGGAAGAAAAATGTATGTAAAGCATTCAGCATCGTGCCTGGCACACAAATGTTCACTAGTTTTATGAGGTCCCTCCATTTGTGCAGGAGATGAAGAAGGCACAGAGATAGATACTCTGCAGTTTCGTCTGCAAGTCAGGTGTACTCGGAACCCCCACGCTGCTAAAGATTCCTCTGACCCCAATGAACTTTATGTGAACCACAAAGGTGAGTAGTGGTAGGATGAGGAAGAGGGCCAACCTACTGGTGAGTGCTAGTGTTATAGATGGAGGTCTTCTGACATGTTTTTCCTCCAGTGTACACCAGGCACATGACATGGGTCCCCCTGGGGAACCAGGCTGACCTCTTCCCAGAGGGCACTATCCGACCAGTGCACGATGATATCCTCATTGCTCAGCTGCGGCCTGGCCAGGAGATTGACCTGCTCATGCACTGTGTTAAGGGCATTGGTGAGAACCCTGTGGCCTGCCCTGGGCAGGGAGGTGGTTAGACTACACTAGGTTAAGGTGTGACTAAAGAACTCAGTTGACAGGCAGAAAGCCATCAGGCTTGTGCTTTTGCTGTTAGTGGCTTAGGAGAGTGAAGGGTTTCCTACAGGCTGATAGCCCTTTTCCCTCTAGGCAAAGATCATGCCAAGTTTTCACCAGTGGCAACAGCCAGTTATAGGCTCCTGCCAGACATCACCCTGCTTAAACCTGTGGAAGGGGAAGCAGCTGAGGAGTTAAGCCGGTGCTTTTCACCTGGTGTTGTTGAGGTGCAAGAAATCCAAGGTATGGTATTTGGGATATTATTCAGGTCAGGTCCCAAAGTACACTTTCTTTGAAAGTGACAGAGAATATATAAAAAAAAACAAAATATAATATAGTCTGTTCTCATTAGGTAAAAAGGTGGCCAGAATTGCCAATCCCCGGCTAGATACCTTCAGCAGGGAAATTTTCCGGAATGAGAAGCTAAAGAAGGTTGTACAGCTTGCCCGGGTTCGGGATCATTATATCTGTGAGTATGAAGTGGCAAAGTGTGGGGTGGGCAGGTGCTCTTTGGTGCTATAGCTTCCTCTCAGAGTCCAGATGTAGAATATAGGGACAACCTATAACAGAAGCCTTTTGAATGTAAGCCCTGCCTAGGCTAAAAGTGTCTCTTTGATCCCCAGTCTCTGTTGAGTCAACGGGTGTGTTGCCACCGGACGTGCTGGTGAGCGAAGCCATCAAAATACTGATGGGAAAGTGCCGACGGTTCTTGGATGAACTAGAAGCAGTTCAGATGGACTGAGGTTCGCACTGGAGTTATCTGATGGCTGGGCTTGGATGTTCCCCTGAGGCATGCTGAAGCTTTGGGTTCTGGTCTGCCCTACAGACTGCTATAGAGAGCCCAGTGTGACTAAGGGTCCTGAGTTCCTAGGACAATTCCAATTTTATTTTGAATCGATGCATTTTGTTAAATGTGCCAAGAAATGACTCTTATGCCTTTGTAAGGCCTTTGATGTAAATAAATAAATTCACATCCTAATTTTTCTTCAGAGACTTGAGTTTTGGTCTGAAAATAGGCGGCCTCACTTCAGAACCGGTTTGGCATTTAGTAGTTAAGAACATTGGGCTCAGGCCAGGTGTGGTGGTGCATGCCTGTAATTCTAGCACTTTGGGAGGCTGAGGCGGGAGGATTGCTTGAGGCCAAGAGATTGAGACAAGCCTGAGTAAGAGCAAGAAACCGTCTCTATAAAAGTAAAAAAATTAGCCGGACATGGTGGTGCACACCTATAGTCCCAGCTACTAGGGAGTCTGAGGCAGGAGGATCACTTGAGCCCAGGAGTTCATGGTTGCAATGAGCTATGATGACACCACTGCACTGTAGCCTGGGCAGGTGGAGTGAGACCCTGCCTCAAAACAAACATAGGCTCAGATGTCACTGCAGGTTAGGGCCAAGGTAAAAAACCTCCTGAGGAATGCCAAATTGAGGTGGTTTCTGGGGACATAGCAAAACCCTAGAAAAACATCCAAGGAGCCAGAGTGAATGCGCCACTTTGCCCATCTCCTGGATTACCAGGGAAGTTCACATTGCTATTGACAGCTTCGCAAAGAATAGCAGTAATTCCCTTTGGACAGTCCATGGAAATCAGGCCCAGTAGCCATATACGCAAGACATTGTGAGCATGGTATGGGCTACCTAGTCTACGTGGTCAGGCATAGAAATCTAACTGGCACACTATTTCCAGTCACAGTTCTTCCTGTCTAGTCCCCTTAGGATGCTCTTGAGGAAACAACTCTTGAGTATGTTCCTGCTTTAATGAAGACTGATTTGAAAAAGGCAGATGGGATCCTTTGTGTATGAAATTGAGATTTTTACTGACATGCAGATGTGCTTTAGAGTTAATGTTTCTACAAAAAGTTTCTATAAACAATAGAAAATATCTAGCATGAAGTCACAGGATGTTAAAAATATTACAACACAATAAATATAACTACACCCTCCACAGCCCCAACCAGAGAGAAGAGTAGGCAGCTATCAAGTTTGGAGGGAAACACTCTTTGAGATCGCTTTCACAATCTACAGAAACCCCAAGCACCACACAGGAAGAGCAGGGGCAAGTCTGGGTAGCAGAGCTGCAACATGAGACTCCTAAGTTGTGCTTCCCCAGCTTCGCTTCCTTTGAGCCTTACCCTGCCTGTGGCCTGCACCAGCTAAAAGTTATAGCTTTAGTCCACTCTGGCTCTCACTGAAACCCTCTTGTCAGTGGATCAGAGGGATGACAGACATGTCTGTGCAGAGTACATGGACATATACTCTGTGCTTTCTGTATGGATTAATCCTGTCTTATGGCCACCAGTAATGATCTCAGGGCTAGGTCCCATATCCATGTCCTCTGCTTACAGGGCCTTCCAGTGACCTCTAGAATGGACTCAGTAAAGGTTATGATGGGAAAGCATATTTTCTTTTCTTTTGGAAATGGCCCTTGAGAAAAGTAACCAGGGCCCATGAGATTTTGGAAGGCACCTGACTCAGATAGTCCTAGGAAGAGACCAGTGGCTTTGCTAGCTACTTGTCACAGATACAGCCTAGGTGGTCTGGATTATTCTTTGATGACAATGCCATCATATGACATTAGATAGGGTACTGTGGCTCTTGTGCCTGAGTGCACCCCAAGGTGGGGCAAACCAGATTGAGGGGTCACTGATGGAAGGATAAGATGTGTGAGCTCTAAGGGGGATGTTAGCACTAAAGACTGCCCAGCCCTGGTCCTTGGAGGTTCTACACTTGGTACTGTGCCCAGAGTTTAGCAGTAGCCCATACCATGGATCCCATCAGGTGACCAGATTCTTGCCCAAAACGAAGTTGAGGGAACTGGCCAAATTTACTTCAGCACTTAGTACCCAACCCAGGCATGCCCCTGGGGAGTGGGGATGGTTTCCTGCCAGCTCTGCAGCAAGGGGGCTCAGTGAGACTTGCAGTGAGTGGTTCAGGATAAAGTGTGGCACAAGTAAGTGAAGGCTGAGACCTTGCTGCAAGCCCAGCTAGTTACAGTGTTGGGCACAGCACCCCTAGTTACCATTCTGCACAGGTGTGTGGCTGCATGGAGGTGGGAGGGCTTGGGGAGAAGGGCTGCTCTGCTCTAGCTTTTTTTGGAAAAGCCAAAACTCCAAGTAGACTGGGAACTACCTGGGACATGTAGACAGAATGGTGTAAGCCCCAACTTCCTCTCTTGATATTTTAGTATAATTACTTCTGGCCCTGCACAGGCCCACTCTCTCCAGCTCCAGACCTGGATCTCTCCAGGCTGACAATGGTGGGAAGTGAGGTGGCGGTGTGAGAAGGGCCTAGAGATTAGCTACGGAGGGGAAGAAGAGATGACAATAAAGGCAGGAAGCCCAAAAGCTTGATTCAGGGTTCAAAGATGGTGGCCAGGCTGCCCACGTCATTGTCCAGCACCTCAGTCTCCAGCATTGGCTTTGTTTTTTTGAAAAGTGATGGAAGATTCTTAATGTGAACTTCTTTTCGGAACTGCTCTCCCAAGGGTTTCTGTAGAAAACAATGAGAAAGAACTAATGCTGGACCTTGAGTAGTGGGTTAAAGATCATTCTACCATAATGCCCTGTAACTACAGATGGTTTCTGGTTTGCCCAAACACATGGGCTAAGAAGGGGGTTAGGAGTACTAATGAAAGTGCTTGACCTACCCCAATGCAACCAGCAATGAGGCGTTTGAATTGGTCCTTCCGGCGCTTGTCAGCCACTTTCTGCAGGGAGGGGTTCAAAAGCTTGCAGTCAAACTGGTCCAGAGAGTCTTTCTGTATTTCAGGAATTTGTTCCATAACAGCTCTTATCTCCAGGTACCTAGGGCGCTGATAGGTGAGGATAAACTTAGTTGATGTGGTTTTGGAAACTGCCACCCTCCTCACCCTTCCTATTCCCTGCCACACCCTACCCCACCCCTCAGGGACACCACTAGCAAATTGGACAGATGCCTACATCTAGGATAAGGCCCAAGAAACCAGTGGCAGGCGATGCACAATAACGCTGCAACCATCCTGCCCCCAATGCTGTCCCCACTCACCAGTGCCTCATATATCTGGAAGGCCAGGTGGACCAGAGAAGCCATGCACCCGTCGTGCTGCCCGTGTGTCTGTAAGCCTTTCAGCACACTGGTGAAAAGCCACGTAACAGCATCTGCAAGCAGTGTCCCTGACAGCACCTGGGGAGAAAACTGTGCTCAGGGCCACAGGGGGCCTCTCTGAAGGCCCCAGCACCCCAATTCTTCCAAATGACTCAGTTAATCTGCATCACCCAAACCTTCCATGAGGGGCGGGAAGAGGGGGTGAATAACCATACTTGTTTGAGGAGAGGCCAGCAGAGCTGTGTGGTTGTTCTCTGACAGGACAGAGTATCCTTCCAGGCCAAGGAATTGAAGGCTGTAATTAATAGCGCTGTACAAACATCCTGAACAGGAAAAGATGAAAGATTACAATGGGAAAACAAACACAATTTTCTCTAACTATTCTTACACATAAGGAGCTGGATTATAATAGGTAAGTAGAAAAATGACTAAAGCAGCTACTGAAAAGAAGTGAGTTTATTTCCTGTTTTTGTTTATCAGGAAATCAAAAAGAAAACAATATATAAGAGAAAAGCTATATGTAGAAGAGAGACAAAGCTCAGGCCTCAGGGAGGTACTAAACACCGGGGATTTGCATCCGTGTGCCTATGTGTTTTCTGAGAGCCTATGCCCACACTGGTGTGGGAGACACCATGGCCTTGCTCCTTTTCCCTTGCTTTTTTTCTGGGGGCTTTAGGAAGCAGAACTTACATAAAGGAGCATTACAAAAAAACTCTTTTGATTATATCCTAGAATGAGAAAAGCGGAAGCTGGTTCCCCAGCTGGGCAAGGAGAAAAGGCCTCACTCGCCCCTTCCACTCACCTCATGCTTCATCAGACATTTGCCCAGATCTGTGAGCTCTGCCATGGCTGAGGGGGTCACCTCTGTGGCCATCATCTCTTCATCTGTTAAGTAGAGAGCAGAATGTTAAACTTCATCCTTTCAGAACGGAGAAGAATATCCTATTCTGACAAAGTCTAAAGATCAAAGCAAAGTTGAATATCCTAGGCTGACAGATGCCCGAATAGTACTAGGACAGTCTCCCCCCTCACAAAAGGATGTAAAGCCCATGCCCAAGGCAGATCTTCTCGAGATGCATCCAGTCATACCCACGGGAAACATGGGCGCTGCTGGGCAGTGACTTCAAAAGTTGCAAATGTGGAGGCTCTTTCACCACAGAACAAATAAGTGAGCACCCACTGTAGCAGGCACTGATTCAGTTACTGGGGATATAAGCCCATTCCCTGATGGAAGCTTACTTTTTAAGAAGGAAGTAGGTATTGAATACATAAATAAAAACATAATGTCAGAAAATGGTAAGTGCTATGAAGAAAAATAAAGCAGAGGAAGAATACAGAGAGAGTAGCTGGAGTTGCTATTTTTGATGAGTTGGTCATGGAAGACCTCTTGGAGGAGGTGACATCTGAGCAGAGACCTGAATGAAGCATGGGAACAGGACATGTGTATAGTTGGGAGAGAACCATTGTAGACAGAAGAAACAGCGAGTGCACAGGCTCTGAGAGGTAGGAGCATGATGGAGGAACACAGCAAAGGGCCAGCACAGGTAAGAGCTAGATGGAGGACATCTCATCAACACCAGACTACTAGGCAAACAGTTTCTACAGGAACTGACTTGGTTCAGAAGGAACAGTATTTAGGAGCCTAAGGGCAGACCTCCAAGGGCCAGGCAACAGGCTCACTTACCATCTCCGTCTGCAGGGGGAGCAGTACTGTGGTCAGCACCTTTCTTTGAAACACAGCAAACCGCTAAAGCAAGAAACCAGAGTTACTGGGCGAAGGAAGGGTTATATACTACCACAGCAGCCACCGCAGGCGGACTAATCCCAAACCATCTCTGGCCAGGTGAGGAGGAGGGTAAGGTGTACTGTCCAGGGCACAAAAATCTGCTTCACTCATAGAAATAGAGGCCTTTTGATGACATGACCATACTGTGTTTTGGTCCTTCTTCAAGTACAATTAACTGGAGAGAAATTACAGAATTCTCTGAGGGTAAGTGACTAGAGTGGATGCCTGATATACATCCCTGGTCTACCTTGGGTATCAACAAATGAAATGACCAAGTACAATTTCCTTCAACATTTCCAAAAACAGAAAAGAAAATTAACCACCTGTGTGTCCATGAATTTCAATTTTCCCTATTTTGACAAAACTAGGAAGTTATTCCTAACATGAATCTAAATTCCTCCTGCTATTTTAGACCATTTCTTCATGTTCTGGCCTTGGTAAAAGTCAGCTCATGATCCATAAAATGTCCTTAGGTTGACTGAAAGATTACCTAGCTTCTGCCTAGTCATTTCTTATCAATCTGTCAGTATCGTTGCAAACATGAATCTCTGCATCAATCTAACCTTCATGGAGTTGTCTGAGTGACCAGTTCTTTTACCAGGAACATTCTTCTATACTACCCTTGTTCCCACATGCCACTTACTGATTAGGTCCATGACTTCTCGGGTTAACATCCTCACCAGTTGTTCCTCCAGCATCTCTTGAGACTCTGGATTTTCCTCTGCAGTCTCATCTTCTCCACTGCAGAACACCAGGGGACCAAGTTCCATGGGAGTGCAGAAAGGGAAGGACAAGGAAAGCAGTGACCCTAACCCCTGTGCCAGCTTTCTTCTCCTCTGGGTCTATGTTCCATGCAAAAGTTGGGAGTAGACAGCAATGTCCCACTGAAGGACATTATTACTAGTGACTCTGTCCAGTTGGATAGAGTCAAAGTCATCCAGTTGGATCTCAAAATCCTGAGATAAAGTATTGGTACCCCCTATGAAGGCTTGATCTCAGAGTCTGCTTACTGGTCACAGCCTGTCCAAACAAGCCATCTACCACCGAGGCTGAGAATGACTATAACCCACTGCCATTCTAGTCTTGGGACAAGAGAATCTCTGCTTCCTTCCCTTCCCCACCCCAGGCCTGCTACCAGCTAGCGCACCAAGGAGAGTGGATATTCCTTACCACAGCTGGCTCCTCTGGTTGATGACTTGCCATTTCTGGGAAAGCCTCTGTGAAAACACAAAGGAAATAAATGCTAAAGTTGGAGAGAAGATTGGAACACAGGACATCTAAGGTCCACTTCATGATTTGCCAAGGATCATTCCAGGTAACAGCGATAGCCTCAGTAGACCCCACACAGTCTAAAAGCCAGATATGGTTTCTATAACTTCTCCCACGTCCATGATGAGGGCCGTATATCAAACACTTTTGCTTGGAAAGGATTAATCTCATTTTTACAATTCCTGGGTATCTAGACACATCTGTTCTCTGTCTAGTTGGTCCCTCTGCTTAATTCCAAAGTCAAGGAAGCAGACCCAGGGGAGGCATTCCCCTGATCAGTTGTCCTCAGTTAACAGAGTTTAGAAGCAGAAACTGCATCTGAAGGTGCTTTGTGGCAATCAAATCAGTTTAGTTCTTTGGGGGCTGCTCAAATCCACTGCAGCAGTGACAGTCTGCTGGAGTGGGAGCCCAGACCAGCCAGCCTGGCAGGGCTAAGAGAAAATAATTCCAGGAGCTCCTGGCTTGCAAGGCTCAAAAACACCCCCCACTCTAAGAATACTCTTCATTTCCCTTTCCTGACCTATCTCTTACCATGTGGAGGTAGGTGAAAAGAGGTCCAAGGATGGGAGATACCAGGGCTTCATAGTGCTCTGGGGGACAGAAGAGCACCAGAGGCTTCACAAAGACCCGTGCTGCAGCAAGTTAAGTAGTTTTAGCACATGAGCACATACCCCTCACCTGCCAAGTGGTGTGGTTTCACCCCTGGGCAGAGTCAACCCCTAAAAGACTTGCAAGAGGCCAAGAACGCCCTGTGTTAATAGGGAAAAATGTTAAAGTTCTTTTCCTAAAATCCTAAGCCACATCGATACTCAATTCCATTATATTTTTAGTTTAACTGTCCTTTCTACCAGGTTGCACATTTACAGTCAAAAGTAGGGAGGAAGAAAAACAGGAAGGAGGATACCCTTTTAATAAACTCTCCTTCAGCATTCTCCTTATAACTTCAGGGAAGAAAGAGACTCACAAAAACCTTAAGAAAGGGTCAGAATGAGAATGAAGTACTAAAGTACTTCTAAAAGGAAGCACCTGACAAAATATAGAAAAGGGATAAAAGCCTTATCTTTCATATTTCAAAGAAGTAGAAGGTAAAGATTTACCCCTAAGGAAAAACTTACAAAAGCAGAGAGAACTTTTAAGACCCCTCTGGACTGTCTTCGGGTTTTTCTTGCTATTTATTTCAGTCTTCCTATCTCTTTAATGAGATTATCATTCACTTAAGATACACAATCCCATTTCTTCCTTGCAGGTCTGCCTCCCTCTGGTTCCTGTCTCAAATTTTCTGACCTTTTGCGTTATCTAGGGATTCTTTTTTTTAATTAAAAATTTGTTTGGCTGGGCACAGTGGCTCACGCCTGTAACCCTAGCACTTTGCGGGGCTGAGGTGGGAGGTTCACTTGAGGTCAGGAGCTCGAGACCAGCCTCAGCAAGAGCGAGACCCCGTCTCTACAAAAAATAGAAACATTAGCATAGTGGCGTGCGCCTGTAGTCCCAGCTATTCATTAAGCTGAGGTAGAAGGATCATTTGAGCCCAGGAGTTTGAGGTTGCAGTGAACTATGGTGATAACACTGCACTCTAGCCCGGGGAACAGAGAGAGACCCTGTCTTAAAAAGAAAAAAAAAAAAAAAATTTTTTTCCCCCCAGCCAAACATTGTCAATCAAAAATAAAATATGAGATGGGGATTCGCTACATGCCCAGGCTGGTCTCAAACTCCTGAGCTCAAGTGATCTTTCCACTTCAGCCTCCTGAGTACCTGGGATTATATGCACACACCACCACACTCGGCTATCTAGGGGCTTTTGAAAGGATATGAAGCATGGGTCTGAGTCGGTAGTCAGGAATATTGTTCAAGTTGACGAAGGCTGAGCTGAGCAGCTGGGTAGCAAGGTCCTCCACGGTATAGAAGTCTTGCTGCATGGAAGGGCCTGCCTTCCCTAGGATATGAAAACTGTAAGGGAAAAAAAAATCCTTGGTAAGATTATCCAACATTTGGTATTGCCAGCCCTGACTACCCCAAGAATTTCATTTCTAGTCTACAATAAGATTTTTCAGCTAGAAAAGCAATTGTATTTACTCCTTAAGAAAACTTTTAAGATGTGGACTTAATCTTTTATCAAAACTGAAAATAAAATACTTCTTACCCACTCTATAACTGGCTTTTTTTTTTTTTTTTTTGGAGACAAGCTTTTGCTCTGTTACCTGGACTGTAACAGTGGAGTGCAGTGGTGTCATCATAGATCACTGTAACCTCAAACTCCTGGGCTCAAGCAATTCTTCTGCCTCAGCCTCCAGAACAGCTAGGACTACAGGCACGCACCACCACGCCCAGATAATTTTTCTATTTTTTTTGTGGAGACAGGGTCTCGCTCTTGCTCAGGCTGGTCTTGCTTGCTCTTGCTCAGGCCTCAGGTGATCTTCTCACCTTACCCTCCCAAAGTGGTAGGATTACAGGTGTGACCCACTGCGCCTGGCCTAAAACTTCTTGATTAGCAGATACAGCATCTTTTTAAAGATAGATGTTGGTAGCCAAGATCAATAGTAGCTTTCATCTTTATGTAATGTGGACTTAACGATGGAGGATCTCGTTAGTTTGGCTGATGAGAGCACTGGGTCAGTGAGGCCAAAGCCCTGGGTGTTGCGCACTAGGGCCAGTTACCTCCTATCCCACAACCACAACCTGAAGACAAAATCTTGGCCAGCACCTCCCACAGTCCCATGAGAAGTAGGCTGCAAGCAGTGAGGAGTCTGAGCAAATGCATCCCTACCACTCATCTTCTACTTGGGTCTCATCATTTTATGCACTAGAAACAGAAAAGTTGGGCCGGGCGTGGTGGCTCATGCCTGTAATCCTAGCATTCTGGGAGGTCGAGGTGGGAAGAGACGGGAGGATTGTTTGAGCTCAGGAGTTCAACACCAGCCTGAGCAAGAGCCAGACCCCATCTCTACTAAAAAAAATAGCAAGAAATCAGCTGGACAACTAAAAATATATAGAAAAAATTAGCTGGGCATGGTGGCAGATGCCTGTAGTCCCAGCTACTCGGAGGCTGAGGCAGGAGGATCGCTTGAGCCCAGGAGTCTGAGGTTGCTGTGAGCTAGGGTGATGCCACGGCACTCTAGCCTGGGCAACAGAGTGAGACTTTGTCTCAAAAAAAAAGAAAAAGAGACAAGTTGGGCATGAAACATCAAGTCATGGGTATGACTGTGAGGCTCATAGACAATTATAAAAAAGCCTACGCAGGAAAGCACGCTGTTCATTTTGACACGACACTAGAATCACTCTTTTCCTGTCAAATTCTTGCCTTACCTTACCTGTATACTAGAATTCTAGATTGAAAGTCCAACCCATGGCCATTCCTATACAGTCCATATCTACAAAGGAAATGTGGAGAGGCAGCGTTGGTTCCTTACCAGTTTTCATAGAGGGTGGAGAAGAAACGCTGCATTCTTTCCAAGACTGTTTTGTAGACAGGTGCATCATTGAGTTCCAAGAGAGGTTGAGGTAATCCTACAGAGAAATATGAGTCAGGAACATGCTGCTCCACTGTCAGCAGTCTCAACTAGCCAACATTCTACAGCAGACGTGGTTTGGGGTCAGAGTGTCCGTGTGTGTGCTTTAATTGCGAAACAACTGGCCACGTCTTCTACCAGTTGGAGGCTCTACGGGCTTTCCTAAAGGTGACTCGTTACACTCTCTCAGTAGGGAAAACTGAAACCTACTTAAAAACGCAGGACTTCAGACTGAACCTGAGTACTCCAACTGCTGCCTGGGTTTTCCCAGACAAGACAGGTACTAAAACAAACAGTGACAATTTAAAAGGATCTCTCCATAAATCTCTGGGGATGACCTTTCCCAACTTAAGTCATGTAAACCTCTTTTTCACACAAAATCTTACATAAAAGCCCAAGATGTATAGCAGATGAAATAAAACCCGCTTACCTCAGTATTAACAGCTGCCTTAAAAAAATCTATACTTTTAAGTATAATTAGAGGTTTTATATTCCAAGTCTTACAGTCAGAAGCGACCAGAGCAAACTGTTTGTCCATTCTAGTATGTCTGGTTGGCCACTTATTTCTATAGCAAAAGTTCCTGGCTTAACCTGAATAATGGAATGGGAGTGTGTGGTGAAACCACATTTACTTTTTATGTTAATGGCAATACACATCTTAGAAGTTCTATTCTTACGGGTGTCTGCAACACAGACCTTACGTGGATGGTGCCAAAGGAAAAGATCCAGGACCATCTAGGCTGAGACAGACAGACATTTGCCAGAAAAGCAAATTAACAGCTGTCCTTCGGTTAACTTCACAGCTGAGGAATGCTCAGGATTGCCTGGCCATAGCCAGGCCCAGGCAGAGGTTATGACTAGGAACAAAGAGACACTGTGGGGACTGTGATGGTGAGCCAGCCTGGAGTTTCAGGGAACAGGTTAGACAACTCTGATGTCTCTAGCTCCAACTTCTAACCACACTCCCAGCCTGGCTCTCTGTGTTCCAGCCACATGAGTCGCCCCTCTTTATTTCTTGGACATACCTGGCTCTTTCCTGCCTGCTCATGATCCTGTACCTGCCATTCTATCTGTCCAGAATGTCCAGCATCTTTCCTTCTTCCCCAGCCTGGCTAGTTCCTACTCATTCTTCTAGTCTTCATTGGGAGGCAAGCTTCTGCCTTCTCTCTAAGACTGGGTTAGGTCTTCCAATACACACTCTCACAGAGCCCTGCCACTTTCCGTCATAGCAAATATCACAATTATGACTGCATAGTTATTTTCAATGGGAAATGAGTTAAAGCAACATTTTAATCAAGATAACAATTAGGAAACATGGCATAAAATTGAATCATTTAAAAACTTTTAAAAAAGGCAGACAAGGCCGGGCGCGGTGGCTCATGCCTGTAATCCTAGCACTCTGGGAAGCCGAGGTGGGTGGATTGCTCAAGGTCAGGAGTTCGAAACCAGCCTGAGCAAGAGCGAGACCCTATCTCTACTAAAAAAAATACAAAGAAATTAATTGGCCAACTAAAATATATATATATATATATAAAAATTAGCTGAGCATGGTGGCGCATGCCTGTAGTCCTAGCTACTCGGGAGGCTGAGGCAGAAGGATTGCTTGAGCCCAGGAGTTTGAGGATGCTGTGAGCTAGGCTGAGGCCACGGCACTCTAGCCCAGGCAACAGAGTGAGACTCTGTCTCAAAAAAACCAAACAAACAAACAAACAAAAGGCAGACAAGTATACCAATATCCTTCAGGTTAAAAGCCATGATGTATTTATAATCTAATGGCTGTAACACCCACCACAATCCGCTACCTAAACTGAAGGAGAGGTTAACAGGGTGTGGGAAGGGGGACGAAACTGCCTCTGAAGACCTTCTCTACATGTTAAGGTAATAAGGTATGCACATTTGCTCCTGTAGAGGCTGTAGAAACTCCACAAATGCATTTTTCAACAAATAGCTGGTCAAGGTAGTGCTAGATGGGGAAGAGGCACAAGGTACACTGAAGCTGCTCAAGCAGCCCATTAGACATAAGGTGAATTTAGGGAAGAAAGGGTTAGATGTCTTACCTAATATAGCAGATTTTTCTGCTTCAAGCATATCCAGAGCTTTCGTGAAAGGCTCTGCCATTTTGGCTAGCATTTCTGGTGCGTATAAAGTATTGTGGGTTCTGAAAGAGACAAGGATGATATGTGAACTTCTCCTAGTCTGTTGCAGAAGCAAAGAATGGGTTTTCCCTTGTAATTCAGTGATACTACACTTCCACACAGATCTGCCCATCAACACTACTCCCAGCAGGGGAGAGAAAAGAAGGTATAAATATCTGAAATGTTCCCTTGAGAAGGGAACAGACTTGAAGCTATCAAGTATAGATATATAGTATATAACACCTAAGATGAATCAACACAAGAAATAAATCCTGCAATAGCAGGACACTATCGGGGCCTGCAGCTAGACAGCAAAATTCTTTAGACCTGAGATAATGCCTTGGCATTCACAGTTTTCTGACTACCAGTGATATAGGATGAAATGTTAGTCACACTGTGGACTCACAGGTAGGAACACAGAGCAGGTGGTAACATGCCTCATTTTTAAACATTTTGTCTCCATTCCAAGGGCATGGACCTTGCAACAGCTGTTTTAGCCTTCTGAAGGAACATAATTCTCAACATGCCTGCCTGCTTCCCACCAAAATAACTCACCTGAGCCATTACAGGCTTTGGCTGCCTAAGAGCAAGGGGCTGTGGACCTGATCTACCTGCTGTCCACAGCACTCACTCCTGTTTGCAGCAATGGCTCTGCTGCACAATTGACAGCCAGAGTGAATGCATAACTACCTATGTTTCTTTTTAAAACAGACACTAGCTAACAGACACTAACTAACAAGGTTAAATATTTAAGATTGCAGACTGAATAGATCTTTTAGTTTATGTTTAAATTTTCATGGTTTGTTCTTTTTATGTCTTGTTTAAGAAGTTATTCACTAGCCTAATGCTGTAAATATGGTCTAGAAGTTTTACTTTTTGGGTTTTTATTTTTGTGTGTGGTGACAGGTAGGAATCTAAATGTTTTTCCCCACAGAAAGCCAACTGTTCTTGCAGCATGCATTGAATAGCTTATCTTTTCCTCACTGAATTGTATTACTTCTGTCATAAATCAATCTATCACACATACCTGGCAGTCTTTCTAGGCACTTTTACTATTGTGCTGAACCATTATCACTTATGAAGGATTTCAGCCAAAAAACTGAACTGGTATCAGATCAATTTTCTAGACCAGGGGTTGTACAGTAAATATTTTAAGCTTGACCAGCCATAATGTCTCTGGCCTTGACTACTCAAATCAGCCACTGAAGGTCAATAACAGCCATAGACAACAAGTAAATAAATAGGCATGGTGTTCCAAGAAAAATTTACTCACAAAAAGTGGAGGCCTGGGGATTTGGTCCTTGGGCTGCGGATTGCCAACCCCTCCTCCAGACCTAATTATTTACTTATGAGACATACAAAGGAAAGTAGACTATGTCAAACAACAGTATAGAGATGCAATAAGCAAAATTTAACAAGGGGAAAGTCTACAAGTACAAACTCAGGTTTTTCAACAAATAAACTGAAAAGAGGGCAGGGAATTTATAAGTTTAGAGACTTAAGAGACACCTCAATCAAATACTATGTATAAATCTTATTTTAATCCTGAGTCAAACAAAAGTAAAATATTTTGAGGATATTTGAACACTGATTGTATATTTGAGGATATTAAGGAATTACTGCTAATATTTTAAGATATAACAATGGAAATGTAGTTATGTTAAAAGACTTATTACTAGATCCATATTGCTAGCTTTTTAGTTAGAATTTTTGCATCTGTGTTTTAAGTGATTTAGGCCTGGAATTTTCCTCTTTGGTACTGTCAACATCTGGTTTTGGTATCAAAATAAATAAGCATCATAAAATGATTTATAGAGCACTGCATTTTTCTATGTTCTGGAGCAGTTTGTCTAAGAGAGAAATTATTCGATCCTCAAAGATTACAGACACAAGCGACTGAACTTGCTTGTTTTTATTCCTTAATTAAATGTGATTGTGATCCTGAGAAATCATTTAAAAAACAAAAGGGTTAATCCATCAATATGTCAAATGTCCCTGCCACTACAACAGAATCTGGCATTCCTTTTAGTCCTCTTCTTCTTCCAGGTGGCTGCACCTTTGCTCACAAGTAGTGGCAGGAGGCCTTAAAAGTGAATACTGCCCCAATATCTGATTCCAGGTTAGGTTCATAAGCTGAGACATCTACAACCCCTAGTAGTGTTCAGGCTGCTTAAATATCACCTTGCCTTACATACTTGTGACTTAGAGCTCTGTGCTTCCAAATTAAGAGGAACTAAGTGTTGCTTGCCAAAGGAAAGGCAAACTGGGTGATTAAATTTTTAAGTTTGATTCACACCTATTTGAAATATATAGTATCACCACCTAAGAATATAATCAATCACTAGACTAATAAGATTTTACATATATAAAGATTTAAATTAAACATACAGAAGATATATAGAAACAATGTAACAAACTTCAACATAATAGAAAAGCTGTTATTTTAAACAGATAATGACAATGGACGTTTTGAGAACTGGAGAGTTCTGCTCCCCACATCTGTCCTCCATCCAACCCACTAGGAACAATGCTATCCAGCAGAGACACAAGTTGAGCATCATAAATCCAAAAATCCCAGAGTCCAAAATCTGAAATGTTCCAAAATCCCCAACTTTTTGAGAACTGACATGATGCTCAAGGAAAGGAAACGCTCATTGGAGCATTTTGGATTTTGAATTTTTGAATTAGGGATGCTCAAATAATAATAATTATTATTATTATGCAAATATTCCAAAAATCCAAAACACTTCTGGTCCTAAGTATTTCAGAAAAGGGATACTCAACCTGTATAATGTAAGCCATGTGAGTCATTAAAAGATTTCTAGTAATGATGACCAGTCTCAGCAAACCGAGACCCCATCTACACAAAAAGATACAAAAATTAGCTGGGCATGGTGGTTTGTGCCTATAGCCCCAGCTACTTGGAAGGCTGAGGTAGGAGTATCGCTTGAGCCCAGGAGTTTGAGGTTTCAGTGAGCTATGATGGATGATGCTATTGCACTGTAGCCCAGGTGACAGAGAGAGACTCTGTCTCCAAAAAAAAAAAAAAAAAAAAAATTCTAGTAACAAGATTTAAAAAGTAAATCAGGAGGCTGAGGTGGGAGGATAGCTTGAGTCAGGAGTTTGAGACTACCCTGGGCAACATAGCAAGAACCCATCTCTAAACAAACAAAAACTCCAGGTTAAATAAATACATTATATTTTATTTAACCCAATGTATCAAAATATCATTTCAACATGTTATCAACATAAAAAATTATTAATGAGACATTTTACATTTTTTTGTACTAGGTTTTAGAAATCTGGTGTGTATTTTATCCTTCTCAGTTCAGAGTAGCCACCTTTCAGGTGCTTAATAAGCACATGTGGCTAGTGGCTTCCATACTGGATGGCACAGCTTTAACATCTTCACCATCAGACTATTTGACACAGGAAGTACTATCAATACCATCCACATCTTTAAAAAAAGTAAACTTTTCTCTATTAAAAAATAGTAATTTAAAACTCATAGCTCTAGTACATAACCAGTGGGAATACAGATTAGTACAACCACTTTAGAAAACTGGCTTTATCTATGAAAACTGAAAATATATGTACTTTATAAACCGGGAATTCTACTCCTATGTGTATAGTCCACTGAAATTTGGTACATATATGTTTACCAAAAGATATACACAAGAATGTTAACAGCAGCACTATTTTAACATTAAAACATTGCCCCAAAGTCTATCAAGACTGAACAGTAAGGTTACAACATATCCACACAATGGAATTTCATACAAGCAATGAGAATGAACAAACTACAACTACAAACAATAACATGGATAAACCTCACAAACATAATATTGAGCAAAGGAAGCCAGACACCAAAAAGTGCACACTTTTAATTTCATTTATATAAAGCTCAAAAAAACCAGACAAAATGTTAAAAGTCAGGTAGTGGTTACCCCTTGACAAGCAGGCAATGACTGAAAAGAGGTATTGGGTAAGGTTGTTTCTTGATCAGGGTGATGATTATATGGAGCTGTCCACTTAGTGAAAATTAATCTACACATATTCATAATTTGTACCCTTTTCTGTACAGTACATTGTACTTCAAGATAAAATTTACTGAAAAACAAAACCCTAATATCTCCAACTGCACACTACTCAAGCAATCTAACTGCTCAATCACTACAGTCAACATTTTTCAAAATACCTATTGATTGGTTTTAGAATATTCTAAAAGCACTGAACTCTTATAAAAACATCAAGACGACAACTATAATTTTGTCCTATTGCCCCTTTACCCAACCAGGAATGAACCTCATTTCCAGGCTGGGTTCTTGCCACATGGATTCTGGCCACAGGCCCAAAAAGGCCTAGTTGATGTGTCTTGCCCTACAACTTCCATCATTGTCACATTTCCCTAGTTGCAGAAGAATCTTTAGATTTTAAAAATGTCAGTATGGAAATAAGCCTTTCCTTGGCGAAATATTTTACTACCCTCTCAACACATAGCCATATTGTTTCTTTTTTGAGATGAGGTTTTATTCTGTCTCCCAGGCTGGTATGCAGTGGTAGGATCATAGTTCACTGTAGCCTCGAACTCCTGGATACAAGCAATCCTCCTGCCTTAGCCTCCATGTAGTTGAACTACAGGCACACAACGCCACGTACATCTAATATTTTTAGAAATGGAGTCTTGAACTCCTGGTCTCAAGTGATCCTCTTGCCTCAGCCTCCCGAGTCACCAAGATTATAGGTCCTGAGCCACTACACCTGGCCCCACATATCTTTATTGAGATCTCTTTCCTCCCTTTGAAATCAGAACAAAGTATTGTCTATTTCCACAGATATGTCCACAATGACAACACTATCGGACACTTAAGCCCTGCATTTTGGTCAACATTAACTTAAAACTTTTGATTCTTAGGCTTCTAGACTTGGGTATCTATTACCAGGAAGAGTTTCTCTGAGTGATGAGTAATTTGGCTTGCCTAGTTGAAATTCTGCTCTTATTCCTTGAGAAAGAGGCCAAAAAGGACCAGAACAGAGCTCCTACCTGTATGTAACTTAGAAATACTGTTACCCAAATACACTCAAATTTTGCTTTGGCCAGTAAGAACTGAATTCTATCAAAAACCTATCTTCTTTAAAGAGCATCCCTAAATCATCAAACAAATTTCTAGTAACCAACAAGTCTACACTGATTGGTTTACTTCTACTTGAATGTTAGCTCATGTAATCCAAAACACTGATTTTGAACCTTTAATATACACACAAACCACCTGGGGATCTTGTTAAAATGCAGATTCTGATTTAATATGTCTGCGGAATGGCCCTGATTCTGCCTTTCAAACAAGTTGTCAGGTGATTGTTGATGCTGCTGATCTTAGGACTCAGCTTTGAGAACCAAGGACCTAGCAAACCAAGATAAAAAAAATGTACCATTCTTTCCTTTGGCATGTTCAGCCAGCCGATAATGTTTGGTCTATTTGTTCAGAGTCATTACTTATAAATTCAATTTAACTTATATGAGTTAACCAGAATTTGACAGAGAAGCACCACTAGAGAAAGTAACTGTCCTGCTCCCAATGAACAATTCCTTTACTGACAAAAATTTAGACCAAATAAAACTTAAAAAAGTAAAAAGTGGGCCAGGCACAGTGGCTCACGCCTGTAATCCTAGCATTTTGGGAGGCTGAGGCGGGTGGATCGCTCAAGGTCAGGAGTTTGAAAGCAGCCTGAGCAAGAGCGAGACCCCATCTCTACTAAAAATAGAGGGAAATTAATTGGACAATTAAAAATATATAGAAAAAATTAGCCAGGCATGGTGGCACATGCCTGTAGTCCCAGCTACTTGGGAGGCTGAGGCAGGAGGATCGCTTGAGCCCAGGAGTTTGAGGTTGCTGTGAGCTGGGCTGACGCCATGGCACTCTAGCCTGGGCAACACAGTGAGACTCTGTCAAAAAAAAAAAAAAAAAAAAAAAGTAAAAAGTGGGAGAACAATGTGGAGGAGGCTCAAAATGAGAAAAGCTATTTTGGGATTAGCACCATGGGTTCCCATGGAATGCAAGACTTATGCAAGAGAGAGCTGATGTTAATTTTAAAAAGAGACCCTTCCTGCGCCATGCCCCCTCAAAGAAACAAGACTTAATCCTTCATTATCACCATTATGATGTGAAGACAAATAAACAGATTCAACTTTTGAAATTCTTAAGGTAAAAAGTAAAAAATAAAACAAAACAAAAAAACAGAGAAAAACCATTATTCTGACTCACCTTATAAGGGCAAGCAAATTGTCAAGAAGTTTGAGAATCTGCTCGGTGCAAGGGTTGCGGAAGATTGGATTTCCACTGGGTGTATAAGCCACCACAAATCCCCCAGCTTTGGCCTCTTCTAGGTCAGTGGGCCAACAAGTTCGTTTCACAACACCCAGAATGCTATACACACAAAAACTCATCTACAGAAAAACAAGAATGAAAGGTAAACATTAAAGTGGAAGTAAAGACAAAAGTACTGTTAGACACATTCAAGGTTATGGCAAAAGTGATACAGAGGCCACAAAGAATGAAAGAACCCTCTGCTCCTCCCCATCCCCATGGGATCCCTGTCCCTTCCTTTAAGGTCAAGTCCAAGAGGGGTCCTCACACTGCCATTTTCAGGACCAGTAGTAGGTACTACAAGCTTTCCTTTCATAAGGATGTCCTTCCAGGGCCTGCAGTGACCCTCCCACAGGACCCTGATTAGAAGGTGGCTTAGATATGCTCCAAAACAAAGTGTTTAAATTGCCATCATTTCATCTTTTTTTGAGTTGACCCTGTACCCTTCAGCTTGGGTCTTGACAGCTAGTGCCCTAGTCCCCCCTTTATGGTACTCTCAACCAATCTATTACTTGCTAGGTTAATTAATGTGACTTCTGCCATAATGGAGCCAGGAATGACGATGCTTATTTGAATAGCAAAACACTGAAAAACCTCAGGTTTGCAAGTCACATCATCACTTAGGACTTTACATGCCAGAGAGCAATGGCAGGGAGGACTCACCCTGCTGACCAAGTTCTGACCTACTTCCTCATTACACCTTCAGTCTTCAAAGCTATTTAGAGATCCTTAAAGCCAAAATAATGACTTCATAGAAAAGACCATCTGCTCTGCTGTGGGAACTAACTCAAGAATTCAAGACTGAAGAAGAAAAGAAAGGAGAAACTTAGGGAAGTGGAGACTCCCAGGTTTCTCACTAGTATAGAAAAAACAAATTTACGAGAAACTCGACAAAAGATATCGCCCTACTCCTACCCAAGGCCAATGCAACTTCCCATTCCCAGGAGAGTCTTACTCGTGCACGGTTTAAGCCACAGGGATCCTCCAGGCCTGGGTCACAGCTCTTCTGATCTGCACCCACATAGGCAATAAAAGCATCAACATCTGACAGCACTCTGAAGGTTGGAGGGGAAAGACAAGCTATATCCATGATTTTAAGCAAGGATAATTTCTTCCACAGGAGCTAATAGTCTATGATTATTTGGCCCTGAAGAGCAGTTTTGATGGTGAGGAGTTTAATCATATTGTCAGCTCCCATTTGAAGGTTTAAACTTTTGTTTCCACTCCCAAATGTTATTAGCAGCACTTTAAGAATTAAAAAAGGATACAAGCTTGAAAGTACAAAGAAAACAATTTCTCTACTATGTGGGCACAGGTGAGTGTCTCTGTGTGGCTCCTACTTCATAAGGCCCTTACTAGCTGTTCTCATTTCTCCAAATGTGCTGGTGCTGCAACTCAGACACCATAGGAGCCTCACTCTGTGCCCCCACAAGCCATACTACCCATTTGTCTTCATTCCCTCTCCCCTCTACACCTCTGAACAGCAAAGTGATATTTTCAGAGATTAGATTACAAAAGACTGCTCTTAGAGAACTTCAGATATCACCAATAGTGCCATCACACCTCAATGTCCTCAACCCCTGTCCCCACCCTGGGCATAGCTCTTGAAATAGAATGGCTGCTCCAGTGCAGTCAGAGTCAGGGTCAAAGGATCTCCGCTACCTGCGAATGTCTTCAGAAAGCCAGATGCTGGCCACTGGTGCCATCAGCTCCTCCAGGAACACCTTCTGACGCTCATAGTTCTTGAATTGGTTGCTAATGAGAACCAGTGCTTCCATGAGGGCACACTTTTCCATTTGTGTCAGAAGTAGCTCATTGGAGAGGAGTTGCTTCACATGGTTATAAAGCATGTCAAAATTAGGCTGCAGATCACAAAGGATAAAAGTGAGGTGGCGAAGGTCTGATTTTCAGGGAGAGGTCTGATTTTCTTCTTTTCACTCAAGGAGGAAAGAAAGAGAACCAAAGTAGTTCCAGACAGGTCAGGCCTATGAGGCTATCACATAGTAATTTTGTTATAATGTTCTTCTTTTGCCTGAATAAATAAGCAAAGCAATTTAGGCAGAAGGTAGTTTTGTTTTGTTGGATTTTTTTTGGCAAGTAGTCAGTATGGAAAAAGAGAGTTCTTGTTTTGATTATTTGAATAACCACACCTTCCCATACTACAATTGTGAAAATAATTTCTTTTTTTCTACATCAACTTTATAGTATCTTCCCAGGCAAAGATCAATTTGTTAAATATACAGGAAACACTACTGTGTATTTAGGGAAGAAATTTCTGGGTAATCTGTAATGTGGAGTAACACTAAATTTCTTATAGAAACCCCCCCCCAAAAGGGTTGGGTTATGCAGCTGGCTTCTCTCAAGATTAGGCACATAATTGGGCAGTACTAATTAAGAACACCATATAATACAGTAAAAGAGTTGTAGATTGACAGGGGTAAACTTAGTCATCCATACAGAAGAGAACTATTCATATGTTGAGGGAAGAATATATTTGCATTTCTAACTACAAGTCTAAGTAGTCAGAGGAAGAACACACCAACTTAAGAATGTTTATTCTATGCAAAGCTATAGTTCCTAGTTTTTCCTTTATGTGACATAAAATGATGTGGATTTACAAAGAAATGTAACCACACTCAACAGGCCTCATTGGCCACTCAGCCAGGGTATAGTGGCTTACCAGCACGAGCTGGGGGTAGTCACGACACATCTTGATGATAGAAGAACAAGCATGCCTCCTCACATTCCTCACTGCCCGGGTTCTGGGGGCCTGAAAAGTATGCAACAAACTCAGAGCCACTTTTAATATAATTTACAGAAGCTGCATAGAATCATATAAACATCTCAGTCAGAGGCAAATTCACAATGAACTTCTACAACTGTAGGAGTGTAACGGAGTAACATTTATAGTCATCAAGAATCCACATGTTTATTGTTTGCCCTAGTGCCTCTAACATGTCATATAACAAACTACAGTCTTTACTAACCCCTCCCACTTACACAAAAATCTAGACTAAGTATTATGTATTCATATTTTTGCTCTCAAGAAGTTAGAATCTGTTGGTTTAATTAACGGTCTTACCTTACTTTCTTCAACAGTTTCAAAAGTGACAGATGAAAATAGCTAAGGAAGGGGAGGAAAAAAAGGTCACTCATGTGTTTATTTGTTTATATTAGTGATGAAGTCTTGCTATGTTACCCACGCTGGACTTGAACTCCTGGGCTTAAGTGATCCTCCTGTCTCAGCCTTCCATGTAGATGGGACTACAGGTTTGTGCCACCATGCCTGGTTTACTCATGTTTTTAAAAAATAGTTAATCAGAAAATTTCCAACAAAATCCCGGAGTTGTATTCTCAGTAATAATACAGTAACAAAACAGCTTTCAATTAGTGTTGCAAAGCTTTAGATAATCATTTTCTCAGATATCTCTAGAAGAAGCTTGAGATTCACAATTTTATCATCAAAACACTTTACTAAATAAAAGATCATAGAATCCCAGAACGTTCCATGCCACCACCCAAATGCTTAGTTACGCTAACACCTCTATCTTTTCTACTTTTTATCAAAAGTTGAGTATTTATCCTCCTTGATTCCATTTCGTAACTTCCCATTTATTCCTTAACCCAATGCAATCTGGCTGCTTCCTTGGCCACTAAGATGGAATTAGATGAGAGCCTACTCAAGAAACACACAGGACATTCTCCAACTCTTAGAGAATTCCTGTTGCAACAAATGAGTTCACTTTTCTAAAGTTGTACTGGCCTTGTGATATAACATGTTCTTCATTTCTCTGGCTCTTTTTCCTTCTTTGGGGGCTTCTCATCCTTTGTTCTCCTCCTCCAATGATGGTGATCCACAGGGTTCCTCGCTTGACCCACGTGTCTCCTAACTCTATATACATATTTTTTTCCCCTAGAACTTCACTTCTAGTCTTAGGATTTCTGAGATGATGATGCTTTAATTTTATCTCATCACTTTCTGGAGTCTAGATCTTCAACCTCAAATGGCCAATTTATTATGAGATGTCTACACCTAGATGTTTTACATGTACTTCAAACACAGTATTCCAAAATACTCACCCTTTTCTCTTCCTTACTCCTGCTCTCCCTCCTAATCCAGTATTCTCACTCAGGTGGTGGCTCTATTACTCACATAGTCACCTCAACTACAAACCTGAAAACTAGTCATACTGTCCTTCCTCTCACAGATCCAGTCCCAAAATGACAGCACACTGTCATAAATACTCTCCTTTAGGTATTCTTTTCCATTTCCCAGTGTGCAAGTCTATTCATTGCAATGTCATATAGGAACATCTGTTTATGTACCTCTAAAAAAATTTTTTTTTAATTTTTAATTATTACGGGTACATAATAGTTGTATATCTCTATAGTGTACATATGATATTTTGACACAGGCATACAATGTGAATTAATCAACTCAGGGTAATGGGTGTCCAGCACCTCGGGCATTTAACTTTTCTTTGTGTTAGGAACATCCTGGGTTCTGGGGGCCTGAAAAGTATGCAACAAACTCAGAGCCACTTTTAATATAATTTACAGATGCTGCATAGAATTATGTAAATATCTCAGTCAGAGGCAAATTCACAGTGAACTTCTACAACTATAGGAGTGTAATGGAGTGACATTTATAGTCACCAAGAATAACTCTTTTAGTTATTTTAAAGTATACCCTAGCTTATTATAGTCACTTTGTTGTGTTATCAAATATTGTTCATTCTATCTAACTATATTTCTGTACCCATTAACCATCCACACTCATTTATATGCCTTTCTTCCCAGAGTGTTGCTAAAGTGTGACGTGCTAACATGGTGCCTGATCTATAATCAGTACTGAGTAAATATTTAATAAATGTCTGTTTATTAGTTTGCCTCATATAATTTGGAAAAAGGTTACAAAAAATAGTTTAGGCCAGGCACAGTGGCATATCCTGTAGTCCCAGCTACGTGGAAGGCTGAGGGAGGAGGATAGCTTGACCCCAGGAGTTTAATTCCAGCCTAGGCAACACAGTGAGACCCCTGCCCCTGTTTCTTAAACAACAAAATTAGCTTAGAAATGTCAAAATAAAATTTAAAGAGATGGACTTTACCTTAGAGAAGACCTGGGGCAGGAACTCTGGTGTGTAGGTAACAAATGGAAAGAGTGCTGAGACGTTAGTGAGGACACAAGACAGAATGAGGGGATCCTTGGTGTCAAAGTTTAGGACCATCTGCAACAACTCTATTCCATCATTAACGGGAATTTCCTATAATACAGAAATAAAGAACACATTGACATGGCTGCCCCTACTCAGACATAACCACTTTTGCTAAATTTTCTGTAGACTCTAATTTATAAATACATAATATGGTTGCCACACATGATTTTATATATTGCTTTTTTTTTTTTTTTT
>CAUYRT010068229.1:0-16251 GCA_963574885.1 Lepilemur ruficaudatus | reverse complement strand
GGAGAAGGGGTTAACCACAAAGGGAAGACAGGCAGGGATTTTTAGGGTGACAGTACTATTTTGTGTATCTTGAATGAAGTGGTAGTTACGTGACTACATGCTAAACCGCCAAAACTCCGAGCAGTGCATCCCAAAAAGAGTGACTTTCACTGTAAGTAAATTTTAAAAGTGAATATAATTCCCTTCAAAAATTGTGATTTTAGGCTGGGCATGGTGGCTCATGCCTGTAATCCTAGCGCTCTGGGAGGCCGAGGCGGAAGGATTGCTCAAGGTCAGGAGTTCGAGACCAGCCTGAGCAAGAGTGAGACCCCATCTCTACTATAAATAGAAAGAAAGTAATTGGCCAACTAAAAATATATAGAAAAAATTAGCCGGGCATGGTGGCGCTTGCCTGTAGTCCCAGCTACTTGGGAGGCTGAGGCAGAAGGATCGCTTGAGCCCAGGAGTTTGAGGTTGCTGTGAGCTAGGCTGACGCCACGGCACTCTAGCCTGGGCAACAGAGTGAGACTCTGTGTAAAAAAAAAAAAAAAAAAAATGTGATTTTAACATCAGACATTAAACACCCGTCAAAGATACACAAAAATACTAAAAAAATTTACCTAGATTAAAGCCACCCCAAACTATTAATACGAGAAGTTTTGTTAACGACAAGATGCTGGAACAGGCATATTTTCAAACTGTCAAGCAATGGACTTTTTTTTTTTTTTTTTTTAACACCTTGTCACTGGTTGGCGAGCAGAACACTTAGCTCCAGCACCTTCATTCTGCATTCTGGAAAATGCAAACACGGCACAGGGAGGCTTCTGGGATGGGGGATGCGGGTTTCTCTTCTGCCTGTGATAAGCCACAAAAGCTACTGCAGAGAATGCGTGTCTTCACCGAGGAGAAGCTGAAATGTCCCAAAGGCCTCCTGCTTTCCCACTAAGGAATATGCACCGTGGGAACCACCTGGGCAGTTCTCTAGGGAGCTCCACCTTCATCTACTGTTGGGCAGGTGCTTCGATTCAAGGTCGGGGTTCGATACCTTATTGAGGATCTTACTGACATTTCCCAAGGAGATACTGCTGGGCGACTCAAAACCTTGTTTTTGTTTTCTTTTGTATTCTTACCGTCATCAGAATACAGACACTCTTCCACTTACAATGGGGTTAAACCCATTAATCCAATTTTCAATCCTAATAAATGCACTGAAAATTGAAAATGTACCTAACCTACATCATTGCCTTGTCCACCTCCAATGTGCTCAGAACACATACACCAGCCTACAGCTGGGCAAAATCACTGAACACAAAGCCTATTTAATAATGAAAGGTTTGAATATCTCATGCAATTTATTGAACGCTGTCCCAAAAGTAAAAAACAGAAGGCTTGTATGGGCACCGGAAGCATGCTTTCTACTAAACGTGCATGGCTTTCACACCATTGTAAAGTCAAACCATAAATGATATTAACCACACCCTCTGCCCACTTCTTTGCATTGTATGTTACAACACAGGGAAACTAACAGAAGCAACTCAACCAGCCAGTGATTTTACAAAGGGTCCGGCAAGCCGGATAGAGTTCACCTTCCCAGCGCTGGGGGACCAAAGGCATCTGGATCTATCCATCCTCCAGCTCACAAGTGGTTCTGTCCCCAGGCTCCAGAGTCTGTTCCCTCCCTATCCTGAACAGCCCCAAAGCTCTGGCTCATCTGCCTACCAAAGGCTCGCTAAAAACCCCACATTACAAGCAATTCAAAGCATGAAATGAAAATTGAAGCTTTCAACTCCTGTAGAGATGAAAACGGGAAGCTGCCAGAACACTGTGTTCCTTCATTTCCACGTCGGTTTTCGAGAATACAGATAGCAGCATGTCACACGAGATAAGAATGCGCAGTAACGGTGATGCCTTCCTGCCTAAATTTCACCCATTAAGGCTGGCAGAGCTTTTGCATCAAAAGGAAAGTCTGCTAAGGGCTGTATTAATAACAAAAAGGAAAAAAAATGCAACCTTCAGAATCCACGCTGACCAGAGTAAAGATGACAAACGACTCCCTGTAAGTAAAAGGCACACTAAAACTACGAGCAACCGTGCCCTTCAGCGTGGATCGAATCACACTGTTCAATCTGGACAACACGGATGAAAGTCTCACCGTGCTCCTGGTGAGGTGGGCAGTGCAAGTTCTATTTTTATGCAGGTTCAACATCTACAAAACGGGACGATTAAGCAAAAATAAAACCTTACAGTTCTCTTGCAATGTTGCTTTCTATAGTTCCAGGACTTAGGAAAAGTATAGGATGCCACGTACTGTCATCCTTTATTAAAATATTAATGTTAAGTTTTCTGAGGGCAAGAATTGTTCACCATCGTACCCTTGGTACCTTTGCAGGGTGCCTGGCATGTACAATGTGCTCGATAAATTTCTGATGAATGACAGCAGAGGCAGGATGAATTCGCCTTTTTCCAACACTTGACTGCCAGGTTCTGAGTGTAAGAAATATTTAGACACCTAAACTGTGATTCCATGGTAGACACACAGAAATGCATGAGACCCTGAACTTAAACTTACATCCTAGACAGAAATATAAGAAATGTTTGCTTGAGAAGAGAGGCATCTAGGCAGTTAAGAGTTTCTAATGATGCTCCACACGGGTTCCAGAGCAGGGACGGGTCAGGGTGCCCAGTGACACCCTGTGCAGGGGTGGCTTCCTGAAGGGCGTGGACAGGAAGCTAAGCCTCAAATGGCTGAGATCAAAAGTGACAGAGACAGGGATGCATTTCCTCAGCATGGGGCCGTCCAATAAGGTGCTTCTGGACTTTTATATAGTAACAAGATACTATTACATAAAAACAGGTCCACACTTAAAGTTGCCACTCTGAACCCCCACTTATACCACCCCCAGGCTCATCTCTCCCGCACTCTGCTGGCCACCTACACTTACATGTCCCTTGTGACCTTCTGGTCTACCTGGTCACTCTTCCGGGGACCGTGCGTGTCACCTCGGACTTCTCCTCCCTGGCATCTCCTGTTCCATTTCTGAGTCCTGGAAGTTCTTCTTCCTGGGTATTTCTTGGGTTCCTCCCCCACCTCCTCTGCCTTAACTTGGGCTTTCGTTTAGGGTTCCTCGTCAGCCCCGCTGCATGACGCTCCTCCCCTAAAATCAAGGGTTGACAAATTTGCTCCGTAAAGAGCCAGACAGTAAATCCTTTAGGCTCTGGAGGCTACACAGTCTCAGTCGTAACTACTCAACCTCCCACTAAAGCACAAGAGCAGCCATACAAAATACATCACCAAATGACAGTGTTCTGATAAGATTTTTTTTTTTTTTTTGAGGCAGAGTCTCACTATGTTGCCCCAGCTAGAGTGCCGTGGCGTCAGCCTAGCTCACAGCAACCTCAAACTCCTGGGCTCAGGCGATCCTCCTGCCTCAGCCTCCCGAGTAGCCGGGCCTACAGGCATGAGCCACCGTGCCTGGCTAATTTTTTCTATATATATTTTTAGTTGGCCAATTAATTTCTTTCTATTTTTAGTAGAGACGGGGTCTCGCTCTTGCTCAGGCTGGTTTCGAACCCCTGACCTTGAGCTATCCGCCCGCCTCGGCCTCCCAGAGTGCTAGGATTACAGGCGTGAACCACTGCGCCCGGCCTTGATTAAGACCTTTTTTTAATAAAAACAGGCAGGGGAGGAGGGCCAATTTGGCCAGAGGACCACACAGCTTGGTGATCCTTACCGTAGATGGTTGCCAGAGTGGTTTGCAAAATAATACAAATAGGACCACATTACTCCTGCCTAAACTCTTCCAAGACCCCCACTGCCCGCAGGATAAGCTCCAGGCTCCTTGACGGAACACACAGGCATCTCTGAGTGCTTCCTCTGTGCCTGTCCTTCACAACTCGTACAAGTACAGATCCAAGCTCGATGACTTACTTGATGCTTCCCAGAAACACCAGCCTCTTACGCCTTGATTTGCACGTGCCTGAGCCTGCTTCCAGCAACGTCTCCAGCTGTCCTCTGCCAACCCCCTGCCTGGCCTTTACAACCCATCGCCAGTGTTTGCTCTGCCTTTAAAGCTTCCCTGACCTGCATTCGAGACAAAGTCAGGCCGGTGTCTCTCTGCTCCCCCGACCACCTTTACAGCCAACCCATGCAACATGGAGCATCATCATCATATACGAGTCTCCCACGACCACCAACTCCACTGGACCTTCTGTGAGGGTAAAGCTGTGTACATCCCATCCTGTGTCTTGAGGATTTAGAATAACATCTAGCTCACAGACCTAGTTGAGTCATAACAACTTTGCTTGGCTAATTAGTAAAAAAATCATAACAATTTCAACTTGGTGACCATCTGACCTTGCATAACTTTCAAGAAATCTCAGCTCACTCCGAGCTCTTCATTACCTCGGTTGTGCCAACTACTTTAATTCAGCACTTGCTATTAAATCTTATCCAAATGTCGGAATGAACCGTTCTTTCCGAGGATGATATAATTCAAAATTTCCCCTTTTAAAGGAGATGTACTTTAAAACTGCTACTTAGCTGTCTCCCCATTAGTCTTTAATTAGCTGCCTGAACAATGCTGAATGTGTTACATTCTCTTGCAGAGAGCTCGGTCCTCAAGCAATTAGTTTTTCCCACCAAATGTGACCTGCGTCACTACTGTGGCCCACGGTGGGCAAACGTTCACGGAACAGGGCAAATTCCTGCCTCGCCCGGAACCTGGGAGCAGCCTCTGAGGCCAGGGGACACGTGAGCTCACAGTAAGGACTACAAAAAGAAAGTGTGTGCCCTTCACCTAGCAAGCCAGAAAAACTTTAAAAGACTGATTATACTCGGTTTTAGCAAAGATGAAGGGAAACAAATACTTTCGCACACACTGACGGGACTGCAAATTACACAATTCTTTCAGGAGCGTAATTTGGAAGTATTTCTAATTCTGAAAGGTACCCTCTCAGTGACGCTACTTTTAGGAGTTTAACCCACAGAAAGATTCACAAGTGGGCACACATCGTGCAAAGGTGTTCCTTTTGGCATTGTTTTTAACGTTCAGAAACTGGGACACGATGGGCTGAATCACAGTAAAAAAGTTCCCCATGAATGTCACACTCTGTGACCATGGCCTTCCTGACAGTCCACTTCCATGTCAGGTTCACCAAGTCTAAACGAAACTCCTGACCCTAAACCAAAAAATAACCCACCTCCCGCTCCCTCCATCCAGCAAATGGTAAATCCATCCTTCCAGTTGTTCAGGTTAAAAAAAAAAAACAACCAACAAACCAAGCCCGATCATTCTTGACTTGTCTCTTTTTGTGACACCCCTTATCTAACCCAACAGGCAACGCTTTTGGGTCTCCTTTCAAAATACATCCAGGTACTTTGTACTCCGCCACTGCTATTACTCTGCTCGTACCAGGATTACAATGACAGCTTCCTAGCTGTGCTCTCTGCTTCCTCTGCTACAACCTCCTCATCACATTACCTGTGGTTAACTACCTAATGTTAATGAGAGCATGTCATTACTCAATCAAGATCCTGCAATGAATCTTATTTCACTGACTAGTATGGTTATGCCCGGCATGATCTGTCTTCTTTTCCTTACACTCTGACCTCTCCTCTCATAATTCTACCCTTGTTCTCTCTATTCCAGCCACTCCGGCCACCCTGTTCCTCAGAAAATGCAGGTACCACTTCTGCCACAGGGCCTTTGCACTGGATTGGCTTTCACCCAGATATGCACATGGCTCATTCCTTTACTTATTCAAGTTTCTTCTTGAATGCTGCTTTCCCTGACACACTGACAACTCTATTTAAAACTGCAACATGGGCTGGGTGCAGTGCCTCACACCTGTAATCCCAGCACTCTGAGAGGCTGAGGCTGGATGATCGCCTGAGGCCAGGAGTTTAAGATCAGCCTGGACAACATAGCAAGACCCCGTCTCTACAAGCAACAGAAAAATTAGCTGGGCGTGGTGGCGCGTGCCTGTAGTCCCAGCTACTTGGGAGGCTGAGGCTGGAGCATCACTTGAGCCCAGGAGTCAGAGGCTGCAGTGAGCTATGACTGCACCACTGCATTCCAGCTTGGGCAACAGACAGAGACTCTATCTCTAAAAAAAATTACAACATGCTCAATAGCCACACTCTTGATCTCCTTACTCTGCTCAGCTTTTTCCCCCATATTACTTACTCACCACCTGCTAATATACTAAACAATGTACTTATTTATTACATGTACTGTTTATTGTCTGTCTCCCCTGACTAGAACATAAGCCCTAGGAGGAATCTTCACTTGTGTTGTTGGTTGATCATATATGCCAAGTCCCCAGAACAGTTCTTAGCACGTACAGGTTGCTAAACAAATATTTGCTGAATGAATATCTTAGAGTTTCAATGAGGACTAAATCAGCCAGCCCTGCACATACCAACCTAATAAATGCAGGTTCCAGTTACTGTCAGAAAGAATGAAGTAGGCATACAGGCACCGACTTGGAAGTCGCCCAGAGGTGATGGCAACAAGAAAAACCAAGCTGAGCTAGTGAGCAAAGATAGTTATTACAACACTGTTAGTAATACTGGAACAGGGAAAACAGCCTAAAATCTCACTGTCAGGGTGATGGTTAAATAAACGATACTACCCTGCCCCCCTACTTTGGGGTACCAGGTAGTTGTCACCAAGAGTTAGGTAAGAATTTTATCATATTAAGATGTCAGTTTCAGGTGAGGGGGGAAAAAAGTGGCTGAATACGACGTACAGTGTAATATCGTTTTCTTTGAATGAAAAAGCTGTGTGATATATTAATGCAGAAAGGTTAGGAAGGAAACACATACGTACACACTTTTGGGGAGGGGGACCTCAGGGAGAATGAGAGATGGTGTGTAATTTTCACGGTATTGGTCCATTGGACTTGAGTTTTTGTGAGCCATCGAGCCGACTCTTCTGTTTTGCCACCCGGAGTAACTTTTAGGAACAAACTTCTCACAGCTGAAAGATTTCATTTTGACTAATCATTTCGACCTTATTCCCTATTCCCTGATCTTATCAGGAATAAATTAACATGGGTTCCGATACAAGCTCCAGGAGGGCAGGGGAATTTTGACTGTTTTGTTCATGGCGTATCCCCAATGTTTAAAAAGCGCCTAGCACATAGCAGGCACTTAAATAATAAAATAAGTTATTCTCAATATGAGATCACCTCCAGGTAAAACTGTAAGTCCTGAATGGAAGGGCCCAAAAAGCTGGAAAGAAAAATAGCAAAGGCCTCCATAAACTGGAGTGTTGAACCTCATAAACAGGAGTTACACGTTTACAGACTTTTTTGCCTCCCTTCTGGGTCTCTATAAGCACGTATTTTTCAAGCAACCCTCTTTGGCATGGCTCCACAATGAATAAGGAGGCTGTCACACTCAGTGTCTTACAGGCAAGTTATTTCACCCAGCTAGTGTCAAATGTGTAGCGTCCCACGGATCTAACCTTCATCGCAGCAAGGAAATACACCCAGGACGATCGTGCAGACCCAAGGCCTATTCGAGTGAGGAGGGGATCAGGGCAGAGGAGATGCTTCAATCGGAGAGCAGCATCAGCTTTTAAGATCGATTAAACAATGAGCAGAACTCCAAAGGCTTTTTTATTTCCAAGAGATCGTAGGCCAAACTATCTGGTTCGTGGAACAGAATACACATCATTAAATACAAGCAAACCTGCGTTTCCTTTTCTATTTTGAAAATGATTTTTCATCCAGCTGTACTTTTTGGCTTTGCTTTGGTAACAGCAACAGCACTCTAGGAAATAACTCAAACTTCCTAATGACCGGCCAAAGCTGTTGATTCATCCATTCATTCGAGTATTTACTGAACACACATCATGTGCTAAACTGTACTTAGAATTGCAATATACACAGAGAAACAGCAAAACCCTCCACAAACAACAGTGTTAAGCATCACAGCACAGAATCAAATGCAATATGCTTTTTTCTGTCCTTTGAGGTCAGACAACCACACACATTAAACTTTTAACATCTTTTCATTCAAGAACGTTCAGCCTAGGGAGTCGCTTTCGAGCTCCAGATCTCCCCCCTTTACTCCAGCGCCTAAAATCCTCTTTCTCAAACATCTTAGTAAAAGTTCGCTAGTATTTTTAGCAAACTTTCTGGCATTCTTCTTGAATCTGACAGTCTATTGAAACTTTAAAGATGTCAACCTCCATGCAAGAAGGAATAAAAATCTGCAACAGCAGCTCAAGGATCGTATTACAAAACAAAACAAAACCAGGTATCTAGCTGGCGGTCATCAATTTGCTAGAATCGCAAAGCAGAGTTAGTGCCATTTTTATCAACATGGAGCCACTTTGTCAAATGGATTTACCGATGAAAAATGGCACAGCTCATCACTCAAAGGCACCATTTAGGCAAAACCTTCCCGACTGTGGGCATCCCAAATTAATCAAGTAGATGTGCTGGAAGCCAGCAATGGCACAAACTCGTCCACAAGACCCGGGAAGCAAGGGAGGCAAGAGCTTTTCAGCTAGTGTTCATAACAATTCAAAAGCTCAAAAGTCATCAGCAGCCGATACGCTGTCAGAGAGATCAGCAGAGTTACTGAATTAATGGCTGGCATTGTTGCCTTTTCTTCCCAGCAGACGTCTCCGAAAATGCTATGACAGTTTTTCTGGTGCCAGAGGGTGTCAGAATGACTTGCAAGACATGTGCTTACACTCAAATATTTGGGGTCTGATAATCAAACACATGTTTTTTTAAACAGGAAGAAACAAACAAGCTGAGAAAATGGTGATTACCAAACCCACAGGATTTTCCCATGAAAATATAGTTGCAAAAAAAAAAAAAATTGGGGGTGTTTTGATGGGAGTAGGTCTTTTGATTTAGCTTTTTCTAGTACTATCATCTCTATATTTACTTTTAACTTCAGAAATCCTTTTACCTGTAGTTACAGGTGCCTCCCAAATTCCATTCCCTACAGCAAGTCTAATAAGCCAACATCAGAAAAATACACGGGTCCGTACACTCAGCGGAATCATTAAATAGGGCATTGGTATAACGCAGCCTGCATAATATGACAACACAGGGTCAAAGAGAAATTACAATTTAATTTTTCTGTAACTGTTGTCAATGAATCATGGTGTTTAGCTCCCTTGTAAATACGGAGAGCTCATTCTGTCTCTCCTCTTTCCCCATCCGTATGTCAAGAGTGAACGCAAAACAAGGGGAGAGCGGAGGGTGTCCCCACATCAAGCCTCTGCCAGATGTGCCTTAGTACCATCAGCTACAGTCATTACTTCTAAGGTGCCATTAACTCACGAGAACAGTTTCAGTTCTTATACACAAGAGTGTCAAAAGATCTGCAATTGTTGATCACAAAAGCAGTCCTCGCTATCAAAAAAATATATAGCGGCCTAAGGGGCTCCTTTCTGTTAATAAAGCCCGTATAAGACTGTTAACCCCAAGCTTGTAGAGAACAGGGACTCAATGGCTTGGTAGCTCCAGCAGACACACACCATGGGCCACATCACAAATTGCCTCTTCTGGCCGGTTAGCTGGGGAGGCAGCGAGGCTCTGGCCTCCCCTGGGGGAGGTTCCATAACAAATCCAACGGCCCACGTTTCTGCTCAGCAAGGACCAAGGTGACAACAGGCCGATTTAAGAGCTACAGTGAAAAGAACAACAGAGCCACTCCACGCATCTCTCCCGCACACACACAACAAATCCAAAGAAACTACCTAGGGAAGCAAACCTGTAACCTTCAGGATTTCACTCCACGGGCTGAGATGAAGGATTAGAAGTGTTCTCAGCAGGAATCCTTTCTCTCGGCCCCCTCCCCTTCCCCAAAACCAAGAGGAAAGGCCCAGAACCAAGAGGCAGGGGCAGATTGCTTCGGTTTGCTCAGTTGAGAAATGGAGGAATCGAGTGTCTCTTGATACCATTAATCTGCTAAAGCTTTCGACAGCGCTGAAATTCACTGGCAAGTGATGAGCTGGGCCTTGTTGACGAGCCACAGTGCAAGTCAAATCATGAAAAGAATCCGAAAGCATATCCAATGAACACGGGCTTCAAAGTTACCACGAGACACCAGCTTTCAGAGAGTATCAGCCTTGCGCATGGATGAAAGACAAGCTTTTTCTCAACTGAGAAATGCATTTACTTTCCCAGACCACAAAAGACAGTATGTAATTCCAGGGGTGACCGTGCGCATATAGGGTTTTTATATTTTTTCAATGTAAGTCACAACACCCTCACGCAAAAGCCCCCGGTTTTATTCGAAGCCCCGACAAATATGTCTGAACCTTTTGGAAGCACTGAACACTCACTCAAGAAGAGAACCAAAGCAAACAACAAAACACACCGTAAGGGTTGTTCCGCCAGCAGACACTCAGTACAAGCAGTCTCCTAACTGATTCTCACTGACAGGGCCCTGAACATGCAAACTTTGGGAAAGAAAAAAAGGGCACAACATACCCAAGCCTTACAAATAAGCCATGCGTACCCTCAAATGATTCGGTCCAGGCACAAATCCTTTGTGCATGAGGCGAAGTCTATGTACCAACACTGTGGACAAGGCGGCTTCCTTGCACACTCCACTGCCCGCTGGTACCCAGGTCACTCAGCCTTAGGACTTGGGAAGAGGAAGGGAGGGACAGCCCTCCTGACTCTTAAAAAAAAAAAACAAAAAAAAACCACCCCAGCCTTCCTGGCTCGGCCCATCCACTCACTAGAACAGCCTTTCAGCTTCCAAGCACTCTGGGAACTCGGGAATGGCTATTCTCCGATGCCCACAGACGTGCATGCCTTACCTAGCTGAGACAGTGCTGGGACACACACATGTGAATTTCCAGGAAGCAAACTTGAAAAGCCTTCTGCGTGCACCTTCTTCCTTCTAAAAGAAAAATACGGAAAGGGAGAGAAGGGAACCGCGGTTCTTTCCTTCCCTATTTTCCGGGGAGCTTGCAAAGCGCTCCAAAGTGCAAAGGCATTTATTTGCCCACGGCGGGCGGGCGCGCGCGCGCGCGCGCGGGGCCAAGCAGCTCTCGCCGCCTGTCCCTGCGTCCTCCCCCGCCCGGGCGCGGGAACAATGCAGCGACATCCATTAAGCAACACCTGCCGGAGCCTATTAATATGCACGGGGGACGTACTGATTCCCCCCTCTCCCTGGCCCTGCCCTCCACACTGAGCAGGCTTTCATCGCCTCCTGCGACATCCATCGGGACCGCACCGCGCCGGCCCCCTTCCCCCCTCCCCCCCGCCACCCCGGTCCTCATTCAGCCGAGCCCCGAGCCCCTCCGCAAGCCGGGCTGACGAGCACACTTTGGAATGCACTTCATTAAAATGTGGCCGCCCGGTCCCAACCTGCAATGCGGAGGAGGCGACACAAAGCGCGCGCCACACTTCCTCCAGCATCCCCTTCAAAAGCCCCATTGTTCGCCAGGCATCTGCTCCGGAGCCCGGCCTCTCCCTACCCGCTGACCCCTGGTTTTTTTTTTTTCTTCCCCCTCCCTGCCTTCCCCCCCTTCTTCCACCCGGCTGGGCCACACGGGCCTGCCCGGTGCATCAACACGCAGCCGCGGCCATCTGGCCCCGCCGGGCCGGCCCGGCTCCCCGCGCCCCTCCTCGCGGTCCACACGGCGCGCTCCGCATCCTCCCTCCGCGGATGTCCCCAGCACCCGGGCGCAAACCTGGGGCGTCCGGATCCAGAGGCGGGCAGGGGTGAGGGGGGAGGGTCATGGACCGCTCGTACTTGCCTGCAAGCCCCAGCCCCGGTCGCCAAGATTAATCCTTCCCTTTGTGAGCCCGAAAGAGCCTCCCACCGCCACGCTGGTCCTCGGTGCTGCGGCGGCGGCGGCGGCAGCACAGGCAGGCGGGGGCGGGGGTAGGACCCGAACCCCCTTCCTCGGCGAGCTGGGGCCGCCCCGGCCACCTGACCGCAGAGCCGGTTCGCAGGAAAGGGGCCCCGCGGGGGGCAGCAGGCGCAGCCCACGGCGCCAGGAGGGAGAGAAGATGCCCGAGATCGCGCCTTTTATAGGACTGGCGACATTTCTAACACATGACAACAGTTTCCATCTGTATTTGAGCCGGGAGTGTGAAAAAAGAGCATTACATCACTGAGCCCGGGCTCCTGGAGGCTGCCGGAGATCTAGGCTGGGTGGGGGGATTAGGGCCGCACCTGTGGAGGGGGCGGGACGAGCCAGCCTCGCCCAGCTGGGCGTGTCCAGGCCCCGTCACCCGCGTGGCCTTGGTTGAGGGGGAGGGGGGAGCCAGTGGCCCAGGAAAGGCGGGAAATGGGGCTGCCCCATTTGCAACCAGCTGCAGGCTGAGTCGGTGGGTGGGTGAGGGAAGCGGGGCGGTGACCCCCTGTCTGGGTCAGGGAAGCAACCCTGACTTCTCCAAAACAAGGGGCAGCAGCCTTCCGAGTCCCCTTCCCATGGGACTGACTCCTGGCCTCCTACCTCTTCCCCAGCTTTGGGAGGAATTACACAGGTAACTCTCGCGTGTGAAATAACTGTTTTCCTTGGAGTTAAAATAAAGACGATGGAGTGACTCAGAATAAGGATTTGAAGAATCCACATTCAAGGAACAGACACTTGAAGAAGGAAGGGGAGAATCAGGCTCAGGCCCAAGCCGTTTCTTTACTGTTCATCTCTACGGCATTCCAACTCTCTAAAAGAATCTACAAGAGCCGGTGGTGTTATCTCCATCCCGTTTCTTTCTAGGCATTCCGCCTCACCTGCCCCCTTAGCGAGAAAGCTTTACCTAGCTTTGGCAAGGTAAATTTTCTCTACTGTCGAGTGGTTGGCAAACGCAGCAAGACAGTGAAGACAGTGAAGACCCTCAGACTGCCAAAGGAAGGAGAATGTCCCCGCCCACCTTTCCATAATCCAGGCGTTAGACAGTCGTGTGCAAGCATCCTCCAAGAATCAATTACTACAATTTGTGAAAGAGGGTATAAAGAGGCTAAGAGATGTTCTGAGATGAAGAATGATGGGAAAGCAGAGAAAGGAAGCAAAGGGCATTCCTCTTTCCCGGGCGTAGGAAGGGGAAGAACCCAGATCACAAAGGGCTGGGTCTTACGCATGGAGGAGACAGGTGGTAAGGTGGCCGGGCCATTCGGGTAACAAGGTGACACAGATCTTCCCTTCTGATGCGGTGCCAGCTGGATTTCGCAGCTGATGAGAAAACAAAACTTGTTCCTTCACATTTGCTACCCAGGAAACGTGTGCGTATATGCACGAGAACTCCAGGGTGTGGAAGGACCGCACGTGTGGTCACTCCTCATGATCAACAGACCCAACAATGGAGCCAGACTCACGAGGTCCCAATACCCCATCCCTCTCCACTTTCCGTCTATGTGGTTGCAGATAAATGAACTACCTGTTTCCCTGGCGTACAAAACGAAACAAAAACTATCTACTTGTTGTGAGGATAATGCCGCCAAACACCTGGCACAGTTCACCAGACGTAACAGGTACTCACCATAACCTACTATTACTATTTCCTATTATGACGTTATTTCTATGTCAAGCATCTCAACCAAACGAGAGCCCTCGTCCTCAACTTCTGAGGCAATCTGCAAAATGGAGCAGCTCCCAGGGCTCCAATCAGCAAAATGCAGACGCCAGGACCCTTGACATCACCAGACCTGTCAGAAAGAGCGAACAAGATACCTTTGGAGGAAAAACAGATTCGTCTGCATCATTCTTGATTCCCATCCACTTTCAGGGAGGCGAAAAGGCCTTGAGAGCTGAATGCAAAGTGTTCGCTTACATTTTTGGTTTGAGAGAAGCAAAAACCTTCAGGGAACAGTTTCTTTATCAACCATGTACATAATACATGCGAGCATTTACATCATTTCCTCCCTCAATCACCATCAAAAAAAAAAGAAGAAGAAAAGCAGATACTACATAAAACTTTAAAAAGCCTTTAGCCACAACCTAATGCTAAAAAATGTAATTTGTATTTTATTAGTTTTGCACAAGAAAATGATTGTATAGTGCAAATTAAATTGCTCTTTCGCAAGGAAGCTGCATAGGGACCCCGCTAAAGGGGACAGAAATACAAAAGGCACTGTCTTTATGAAAGAAAGGAGGGAACTTTTATTCAATAAGTATTCAAGGATGCAGCTTTCCAATCTTCAATAGTGGGAGAAAAATAGCTGTCATTTGGTTTGGAAATATCCCTAACAATAACAAATTATTTTCAATCAGAGCTCCAAAGACCAGGTTTCTTTATGTACAAGAGAAGCACAAGGAAAAGAGTCCATGGAAATCTCCTCGGTTGGAATCAGAGACTACACACTCCTCTGATCTGAAAAACCAAGGCTCTCTGAGCTTGTGTGGTCTCCAGCTTAAGCCAGGAGAGATGCTTAATTGCATTGCTTCTGAAATATCTTTTGTCACATGCAAAAAAAAAAAAAATTAAAACCAGTATGTCTTGGGCTACCCTCCTTCATGGGTGCCTGACTTCCAGAGCTCAAGGGCAAGGTACCCATGCAGCGCCTCAAGGGCACGGTTTGGAGAAGCAGTGAAGTGTAGACTCTTCTTTACCAGCAATTTTAAAGAAATAACCGGGAGGAAAAGGCCAAGAATGTCCCTTTGCTGAACACATTCAAAGTAATTAGAGGCATCTTTGGGAAGAGGATGAAATGTTGCAGAAAAGTGACCACGTGGGAGGCAGCAGAGCATACCGGTTATGAGAGTGGGATCTGGGGCCAGATTGGTTCAAAACCCCACCTCCGGCTCCTTCTCGGGGTGAATCATTGGGGAACCGACTTTACCTTGCAACACCTCCACTTTCTCATCTGTACAATGGGAGTAAAGAGAGTTTACTCTATTTACTCATGGAATTGTTATGAAAACTAAGTAGGTAAATATGGGACAAAGGACTTAGATGAGCACTCAGTATTATTCTTGGCAAGCCAATCACGGATAGCTCTTGGGCGTGGATTTCCTCTAAGCTCCTGCCCTGCATAGGTCTTTCCAGAAATAATGTACTGATGCATACCAAGCACACAGCTCTGTTAGCTACAATAAAGAGCTACATAATAAATCTACGGGGTTGGTAAAGGGCTTGATAGTTATTTTTTAATAAAAATGTCCTTTGGATAAAATTATATTAAACTCACATAATACAGGCTGCATTTGCTGAGTAAAATGCAATAAAAATAAACATTAGCAGTCAAAAAGAAAGCAAAAATTAACAACCATAATAAAATAAAATCTGTGGGCTAGAGCAGCGATCCCCAAATTTCTTTGGGACCGGGGACTGGTTTCATGGAAGATACTTTTTCCACGGACTGGGGGTGGAGGGGGGCAGGGATGGTTTCAGGATGATCCAAGCGCATTGCATTTATTGTGCATGAAACCTCTCTGCTGATGCTAATCTGTATTCGCAGCCGCTCCCCGGCGCTGGCATCACCACCTCAGCTCTGCCCCAGATCACCAGGTATTAGATTCTCATAAGGAGCCACAACCTACATCCCGCGCATACGCAGTTTACAGTACAGTTCGGTCTCCTGTGCAAATTCAATGCCACTTGCTGATCTGGCAGGAGGCGGAGCTTATGCGGTGATCAGAGTGATGGAGAATGTCCCTAAATACAGATGGAGCTCAGCTTGCTGGCTGCTGCTCACCTCCTGCTGTATAACCTGGTTCCTAACAGATCATGGACCAGTCTAAGGCGTGAGGGTTGGGGACCACAGGGATATACCCAAATCCCTGCACAAAAGGGAATTATAGCCTGAAATGCATTGATTAGAGAATGAAAGAGACACAAAATAAACAAATTATGTTTTCTACTCATAATGCTATAAAAATAAAAATGAAATAAACTTTTAAAAAAAGTAAAAAATTCAACAGATACTGTTGGGACAATTGGATATCCACATGCAAAAGAATGAAGTTCAAGGCCAGGCACGGTGGCTCACACCTGTGATCCTAGCACTCTGGGAGGCCGAGGCAGGAGGATCGCTCAAGGTCAGGAGTTCGAAACCAGCCTGAGCAAGAGTGAGACCCCGTCTCCACTAAAAATAGAAAGAAATTAATTGGCCAACTAAAAATATATAGAAAAAATTAGCTGAGCATGGTGGTGCATGCCTGTAGTCCCAGCTATTCGGGAGGCTGAGGCAGGAGGATTGCTTGAGCCCAGGAGTTGAGGTTGCTGTGAGCTAGGCTGACACCACGGCACTCTAGCCAGGGCAACAGAGTGAGACTCTGTCTCAAAAAAAAGAAAAAAAAAAGTAGAAAGAAGGAATACTGCAATTAGGTAGAAATATAC
>CAUYRT010068228.1:0-55327 GCA_963574885.1 Lepilemur ruficaudatus | reverse complement strand
ATAAAAAGGCATAGAGAGAAAGGACAAAGAAAGGAAGGAAAGAGAAACAATTGAAAGAAAGAAAAGATAAAAGGATCATTTTAGGAATTGCATCCTCTGAATAATAGTTTGGCTTTAATAGGAGTTCCTGAATTGGCAGAGAAAACCAGAGGAGAGGATATTATTAAATGCATAAGAAAATTTCCCAGGCCGGGCACAGTGGCTCATGCCTGTTATCCTAGCACTCTGGGAGGCCGAGGCGGGCGGATTGCTCAAGGTGAGGAGTTCGAAACCAGCCTGAGCAAGAGCGAGACCCCGTCTCTACCATAAATAGAAAGAAATTAATTGGCCAACTAAACATATATAGAAAAATTAGCCGGGCATGGTGGCGCATGCCTGTAGTCCCAGCTACTCGGGAGGCTGAGGCAGAAGGATCACTTGAGCCCAGGAGTGTGAGGTTGCTGTGAGCTAGGCTGACGCCACGGCACTCTAGCCAGGGCAACAAAGTGAGGCTCTGTCTCAAAAAAAAAGAAAATTTCCCAGAACTGGAGGAAGATATAAATCTTCAGAATAAAAGGGCCTCCTAATATTCGATGAAGTAAATGAAAAAAGATCAACACTAAAACAAATATGCATAATATTTTGCTTTATTGGAGATAGAAGATTTTAAAAGTTTCCTGAGAAAAAGAGAAGTCAACTTATAAAGGAATGAGAATCCATCTGGCATTAAACTTCTTAAAAGCAACACTGGACGCTAGAAGACATGGGGCAATGCTTTTAAAGTTCTGACTGAATGTGATTTTTGTCCTAAAATTTGATACCCAGTCAAACTATCCATCAAGTTTTAGGTCAGAATAAAGATCATTTTTCTCAAGGACTCAGTAAGATTATGACCATGCACTCTTTCTTAGGAAACTATTAGAGGATGTGTTCCAGAAAAAGTAAAAATCAAGAAAGTGCACTAAGAAAAAGGAAATCATGGAAGACAAAGCCTTAAACACAGAACATCAGCAAAGAGAAATTCCAGCATGACAGCTTGGTCTTGGGTATTAGGAAAAATTAGTCTATATTGGAGAGGGAAGACAGAGGATGCTGTAAAAGAGGTCTTGGCCAGGCAAGGGACAGAGAATTTTACAGATTAAAGTATATATTAAGAATGTTGAAAATTGTGAGACTATTATGTTATGGAAAATAAGAAAAAAGAAAAAAAGCAGAAGCTTTGAGAAAATAACAGCAAAATTGTCTGAGAAAGGCATGTTCCAAATATAAAGCATGATTTTGGCCAACTAACAGAATGTGAAGAAGGATAAATCCATTCGATTTGACAGAGGTTGGGGAGTAGAGGTGAGAAAGAAAGAAATAGTTGTGCAGAGTTGAAATGAGGCTTTAATGCAACACTGGAAGTTGCAGAAATTGATCAGAAGAACTGAAAATGCAGATGTAACTAAGTTGGGTTGAGAAAGGGGAAGGAAAGAGAGGTAGAGGTGGTGGAGGTGAGTTAAATTTTCATCCATCATAGTAGAAGTCAATAGATAATGCTGAAAGATAATAAATCAAGAAATAGAGCTATACATCTATTATATAGAGATTGGAAGTAACCACCATGAGAAATAAAAATAGGAATGATTAAAAGCTTTTGCCTCTAGGAAGCAGGACTGGGTGGGGCGGGAGGGTGTACATTTTCATTATAAGTCTCTTACAGTATTTGATTTTTCAACTATGTGCATGCATTACTTATCTAACATTTTAAAAAACACAGACATCCATATAGCCAAAGAAAACTACTGGATGACCTTTGGAACTTGCTTTTAGCCCTCAATTTCAATTATAATTAACTGAAATTTCAGCTCAGCTGAATATAACTGTAATTAAAAATCTCAACTGCCTAATGGCACACAATTAGCTGGAGCTGTCAGGAGCCAAAAAGAATGATGGGCAGTTTGAAGACTTTGCTATAAGGCTTGGCAGCAAACTGGCCAAGATTCCCGCTTTCTGACTCCTCCTTGGTGTCTTCTAATCCAAAGGAGGCAGCAGGATTTATAGCAGGATCCTTGGCTTTGGACTTCACTACAGACCTCCATTCAAGTCTTGGCGCCACCACTTATTGCCTGGGAGACCCTGGGCGAGTTATTTAACCTTTCTGCACCTATACTTTGTAAGCTGCAAAATGGGGATACCACCTCCCTTGGAAAGTTATTATAAAGGCTGATTAAAATAATGTAAGTAATGATCACAGTATTGCACCTGGCTCACTGTAGATACTCAAAAAAGCATAGCTGCCAGAGAGAAACACACACTTTTAAGTGGTGGAAATGCTGTTCTGAAAATATGTAGGGCTTTTCTATTTGACAGAATTTGAAGCATATAAATGATATAATGATAATGATATAAATTGATATAAATGCTCCTGTCTTAGCTCTTGCAATCACCTTTCTAGGAACGCTAGGCAGTGTCTATGTTACCACTCCCACCCCTGCAAGACATAACTAATTGATCTCTGCACTCCCCACCCCTCACCCCCTGAGTTTGGATATGGCTTCAGGATTTTTCTTAGTACAGATTTTGAGATAGTCCTTACCGATCAATCAGAATTGGTACTTAAGACAAAAATCTATTTTTTATCTTTGACTAGACAGAGAACAGATCCAACACGATGTAGTCCTAATGGCTGGGTGACCATAGAGTCACATGTAGGTAACAGTGTGCCTCAACTTTCTATAGATAATAAACACGTAGTGACTCCCCCATTGGTGCCTGGAGTGTCATAGTTTTTAGAGCTTCATGGTCTGGGTTGGTATAGGAAGGCTTCTTCTGACTCTATGTCAGCTAGTTTCTCTCCCTAGTTTATCGTTATTAGTAGGTTTGGAACCTTTGGGGAATGAGGATAAAGGCTTGGCGAATCTAAGAACATCAAGGGACTGTTTGGGTTATAAAGGGGTATATGGCAAGAGGGGTCTCAGATGAGCTTGATTTCAAGGACTGCAACTTCCAGACACCGACCAAATCCTTAGTTCTCTTAACTGGCTTACTACTAGTTGGCCTTTGGATTCCTTTGCTAGACTACCTGCCTCCCAGGCACTCTTCTCTCCAGGACACTTCCTACTGAAAGGATGGGCCAAGCCCTTCGAGGTGTCTTCCTTAAGTCTGCAGAGCACTTTCCCATTCACCCACCCATGACAGCTTTTAATTCTCTAAATCTTCTTGCTGATTCTACTATAGTGTGCTTCCCTAAGAATCCATGCAGGAGAAATGGGGGAGGGAGAGTCCACGTGGGCTGCCAGGACCTCCTTAAAAGTATTGAGCCCAACGTGCTGCACCTGAGTTTAGAAGAAGGCATTGCTTTGTCCTCCACCAAGAGATTGCAAGCTTTGGGCTTGGGGTGGTTGGCCTTCACTGGTATTGGTTTAAATATTATTATTTAATTGCTGCCTCCTTTATGCTTTATCTGAGAGAAAAACAAATAAAACCCAAAGCCATCCCCTTGAGTTGGTGACATTTAGAACCAGAGAGATTTCTCAGGGAAACAAATTTTAAGCTGTGGTTGTAGATAGACCAAAAGGATAGCACAGAACCCTCCTGTCTTACATACGCACTCATAATTGATTGATTCAGAGCCGTACATCTGCTTGTCTTTCTCCTTTACACGTCTACTTATTCCAGGCTCTCAAACGGAATATCCTCCAAGAAGGAAATAATGCGTGAGAAGAAACATACACACACTCCCCACCCCTCCCCATTTCTGTCGGGTGGGAGGGGTGTGTGTGGGTGGGGGAATGAGAGTGTGAAATCAAAAGGATGATTAAGAGAATTTGACAAAGAAAACGACTTCTTCCACCCATTTAACAGCCACATTAATCCACTTGGATGATCAAATGCAAAAGACAAAGAGAATTACAACCTTTTCCAGGCCAAGAAATAGTAATTATTCAGAGGAAAATCTTGGCAAAATGAGGACTAAACCAAGCAAAACGAGATCGAGAGAGATTGAGATTGAAGAACAAAAAAGCCAAGGTAGGCCGTGGTGGTTGGGAAGGCTTTGTACATTTCACCTCCTCTCAGTTTAAAATGAAAACATAGAAAGAAAAAAGTCAAAGTCTCTATTTGAACAAGGGATGGAAAACTGGTTGGTGGTTGTGGTAATCCCTGGTTGCCCCTTCGCAGTGGTTCTGCACCATTTCCTGGTAGAAGCAGCAAAGGTCAACTGAGGAAAGGGTGAATGCTCAAGACTGTGTGCGTGGGAGCTTGTGTCATCCTGTACACGCTGCTCCTATTTAAGTGCTGGGTTTTATTTTTAAAAACTCCGCTGTCCCCTGATAGAAGGAGGGAGTGGAAGAGGGAAGAGGTAATGTGTGAACAAGGTTAGAAGCAGAAGAAAAAAGGAAGCAGAAAAAAAATCACTAAGTCCAATTTTCTTTGGAAGCATATTGTATTGTTAGGCTTGCCTGGCTCTGTTCCAAGAGCTCAATTGAAAGTGAATTTCTCTTATTGAATTCCACCCAGAGATATCATAACCTCCAAAGGCTACTATTACCCAGAGGGCTTCAGATAGAACCATTTGTGCGTGACTCTTGAAATGTAAGGAGTCACAATTGTCATTTGACAACATGGGACCCGTCAGGCCAGCTCCTTTCAGGGCAGGGGAATTGTTGACATAATCTGGCTTCTGGTCCCCTTCAGAGGGATCAGTCTCTCTGTTTCTTGGGCTTTTGTGTTCAGCAGGTGCAGCAGCAAGAAAACCAGGGAGTTTCACAAAAACCAACAGCAACCCCCCAAAACAGGCTCTGGATGATTTAAACATCAAATGCTTGCCCTGTGCAGGAAAATAATGAGTATAAGTCACTGAACAGGTCTTTAGAGTCCCTGGGACTAAATTCATCTTTTTAACCGAAGCAGACAGTGAAAATATTACAACCTCCCACAAAACTAGTAGAAATCAAAACATTGGCTAAATGAAGATACTAAAAGAAGGGCAAAGGCTTTGGGAAGGGAAAAACAAAATCAAGCTGACTCTCTGATTCATATGGATAGTTTTTTCTTCTTTTGAACTGGCCCAGCAAGGCGAGGTGTATGATGTGAATGGTAAGAGTGTTTTTTTCAGATGTTTCCCACTCCGGCCCCTCTTCCTTCTTTTTATCCATTCCCTTCTTCCTCTTTCACCTCCTTCTTCCATTCATTGCAGCCTGTGTTCCTTCTTCTTTTTCTCCCTTCCTTTCAGCATTAAGTAGTGGGAGTTGCTTCTGGAAGCCTAGCTCTGATAATAAACCTCTTGTGTGGTGACTCCATTTATTCTTAGATACACACAACGTGTTTTGAATGGGGCTATGGGGAGAAACTCAAATAGAATTAACCATTCTTTTCAGAGGTGGTTGAATACCAGCTTTCGTTCTCAAAATCAAGTTTCAATGACTGGTTTCTTCTGAACAAAGTGCAAAGGAATTCAGAATAATAAGTGTAACAAGATGGAGAAAATTTTATTCACTGGTATTCTTCTGGAGGAAAGCACTGTATGCGTTTGGGAGATTTACTTTGATAAACCACTTTGGCTTGGGATTAAGCGCCCCAAGTATGCTCAAGTCACAAAAGATGGTCACTAAACTGCCTTTGAAGGAGGGTGAGTCCTGTTAGTGGGGGGATTCTTTGTTTTGCTCAACTCAGTGTTTAGTTTGGTAGGTCAGTCTGGGGGAGAGCAGGGAAGAACTAGAAGCCTAGGGAGGAAGAAGCTCAAGTTCTTCTAGGGAAGTTCTGGCTGAAACACACACACACACACACACACACACACACACACACACATACACGAGAGGAGAAGCAAAAGAGAAACCCCAAAGGCTACGATGTGTGAGGGGAGCTATGCTGAACTTATTACCATGACAATTTGGAACCTATTTAAAAATAGACAGAATACTGTAAGGAATCCCCACATACTCATCCCCACTCCTGGCCAATTTCTTGTTCCATTTATGTCTTCAATGTGCTTCTTCCACCCTCTTTTTATTTTGAAGCAAATCCAAGGGGAATTTGCAAGGAAAGAAGTGGTTAACAGGACTTTTAAAGTTGCTTGCTGTGGTCTGTTCCATGTCTTGTACAAAGTCTTCTGTAAAGCGTCCATTAGTCATTAATACTTACGTGCATAGATGGGTCTTTGAGGCAGTTAAAGACGTGCTGTTCCACATCAGGGTTTAAGCAAGGTGAAAACGGTAGTAGCACATGTGGACCCAGGACCTGAGCCATGAGGAATCAGCTGACGAATATAAGTTACATAAATATTATAGATGCCAGTGAAAAAGAAAAATATGAGTTAAAAGCAAAATGTTAAAATGTCTATATACAAGTGCCTTTGGAATTTTTCTGCTATCCCTGATTTTAGACACACTTTTAAGTACCTGTTTACTAAATGAAACGGCTTGAAGCAGAAAGAGCACTTGATTGGGAGTTCGATTCTTTCATGACTCAGTTATGAGTATTGGGCAAATCACCCATCTCTTTGGGTTGGTTGTTGTACTAATACCTGCCCCGTCTAATTCTCAGGGTTGTGGTGATAATAAAGTTTAAGAAATGTAGTTAAAATGTTTTTAAAATACGTTGCTTTGTAAATGTAAGTCACGGTGTCAATGTTATTGAAAAAGGGCAGGGCACGATTCTCCCATCTGTACTCTGGGACAAAAGGACTTCATCTTTAAGGTTCTCAAGTCTTAACAAAGAATTCAACTTTTAGAATCTGAGATCTTAAACAAAAGAATTTATAGCTACATCCTCAACTTCATCTTTAGAGTCATGGTTTCCTTGGTGACCTTACTTGATCTTTGCTCAGGAGCCAATTCTAAATTTTAGCATTGTTCACCATCTGGAGAGGCTGGGAATGTTTGAAACAAGCAAGTCTTGATACCTTTTGTTTTCACTGTTTTTTTTCTTTTTCTTTTTTTTTTTAGCTTATCCTTTCCTCTTGCATTTTATGATAAGCAGTAAAAGAAACCACATGGCATCTTCAACATTCTGGCTGAAAGTGGTCTTAGCTCAGTGATCCATTTCATTAGTTCCATGTTCTACTTTCCATGTTATTGCGGGTGACAGTGTAGCTAAATTCCACCAGTACATAATAAGGATCCACTTTTCTTCACTTTCCTAAAGGAATTCCCTCACTTTCCTCACCCGTAACCTCCTCAAAGTCCAACATTTTTCTAACAGTATGTTCAAGGCACTTTAAACTTTCACTAACATTCTCCAACTCCTACAGCTTGGTAGCTTCTGCCCACTGCTGGATTCCAAAGCCACTCTCATACTCTAGGTTTTTGTTATAGCTAAACTTCACTTCCAGATACCAAAGTATGTATTAGTTAGTTATCTAATGCTGAACAACACATTCCTAAACCTAGCAGCTTAAAACAGTAGACATTATCTCATTGTTCCTGTGGGTTAGGAAGTGGGGAGCAGCTTAGCTGGGTGGTTCTGGCTTGTGGGTCAAGGCTGCAGTCGAGGTGGTGGTGGAGCTGTAATTACCAGAGGCTGGACAGGGGTGACTGTGGCCAAAGGATCCCCTTCCAAGATCAGGTATGTGTCTGTCGGCTGGAGGCTTTAGCTCTTCTCTACGTGGGCCTCTCCATGGGGCTGCTCAAGATGCGGCTGTGAGCTTTCCTCAGCACGAGCAACCAAGAACACAAGAAAGCACTATCACACTGCCTTCTATGACCTAGGCTCAGAGTCACGCGTTGCCACTTCTGCCTTATTCTAGTCATTAAAAGTGAGTCACGAAGACCAGCCCACACTTAACGGGAGAATACACAGGGCGTGAACACCAGGAGGCTGTGATCACAGGGGCCGTCTTGGAGGCTGGCTACCACATTAACCACTTGTAGTTGCTGTGCTCTCTTGGAGATGCCCTGACGGATGAGATGAAATCCCCACCTCCAATGAACTCTTAGGAAATTTCACATCATGGGGATAGAGAGAAGTAGACCAGAAGTGTTGCAAGTACCATGACATAGTTATGGCACAGGGACTGTGTGGACATAGAGGCAGGGGGACCTAACTCAGATCAGGAATGAGGGCTCTTGTATGTGGTATGCTAAGCTTTGAGCTTTCCAGATAGGTAAATGATGAAATTCGTGCCAGGAAGAGGGGAGAATATCCACAGAAGTAGATCCTCAGAAGCATGGCCCTCTGAGATCCCAATCACTTGGTATGGCTGGAGACAGGGTGTATGGTGAGAAGGGCTGGACTTTGAGGCAGGAGAGGTAGGAAGGAACCAGGTTATGAAGAAGCTCATGTGCCGAGTTCAGATGTTGGAATCTTACCCTGAAGGCTATTGTAGGGGGTGGATCTGGAGGATTTGAGCATTCATGCAGTGCCTCCTACTGTGTCAAGTAGAAAATGTTGAGGACAATGACCTTGGTCTCGAAAAGTTTACAATTTGACCCAGAAGATAAGACATGTGCATAATTAACTATATTTGAAGGTGGTTCCTGATAAATATCCTGTGAAAAGTACAGACTAAAAAAAGTATAGGAGTTTTCTGAATGGGAGATCAACTTCTGAAAGTGTTTTCAGTGAGGTTTCATGGAGGAGGTAGAATCTGGCTCTTGACATAAGCTTGGAGGTTTGTTAACAGAGATGGGGAGAGATGGGGAAGGAGAGACATTCTAGGCAGAAGCAGGAGAGGAATAGTCATGATGGGACAATAAGTGGCTCAGTGTGGGTAAACAAGAGAGTTCTGTGTGGGAGGATGGTAGCAAAGGGAAAGGTAGGGACAGATTATAGAAGACTCTGAATACCAGGCCAGGGAGTTTAAGCTAAGCTCAAGGAGCAACAAGGAGCCACTGATGGCATTTGAGCTATGGGTGTTTGAGTCTAGATTATAGTGGGCCAAACCTTTTTTTTTTTAAAAAATAGGAAGATACTGAAACAGGTAAGTAACTTTTTTGGACAACATTCAAGGGACCCAGGAAGAGAAGAATCTGGAATGCAGGCTTCAGGACTCAGACTGTGTTCTCCTCCTCCTCCCTGCTGTGCACTCCTCCAGGAGGACAAGCTCTGAGCTCAGTCATAGCTTGGGTTCTTATGGAACAGGTAGTGAGTCCCACCCAGGGAAAAATTCTCTCAGGCATGGTGTTTTCAGGGCTCATCTGATCGTTGCTTAGCATTTTGTCTAATTAATGGAGCCTGCAGATGTTTGGCAGGAGAAGTTAATCAGCTATTAATCACCAAAGAGCTTCTCTGTAGCTTTTCTGGAGTTGAAAGAATGTTGCTGTTATAATTGAAACCATAGTTGTTTACTGAACTTGGGTGGAGGGAAGGGCCAGGGACAGAACGTTGGTGGGTCTCCTGTTGGCAAGTTTCGGTAGAGTTGCCTTGGGGTTTGTTTGGCTGCTGTTAAGTAAGAAAAGTGCAGCTGATATTTTTCTGAGTTTATCAGTGGCTAAAAAAGGCTGGCCTCAGAAAGGAGAGGAGAAAAAGGCGGGCATGTGGTGCTCTGTGATGAACCACAGACTGGGCACACCAGGGCATTGGGTTTTAGTCCCAGCTCTGCCTATGTGGCCATGACACACTGGTTAAATCTGTTAATTTCTTGGAACTTGGTGTTCTTATCTTTAAATCAGATATTTTGACCAGATTTGGGATTCCCAAAAGCTATTTCTTAGACCACAAGGCTCAATGGATGCTTTAGTGAATAAAGGGTCCCCTGTCCAATGAATTTAGAAACACTGTTTATACCTAGCCCTCTTGGAGATTCATGATGGACAAAAGAATGTTAAAAGATTGAGATGTTGTGGTTAAATAACAAAACAAGAAACCCATTTAGTACAACAAATACTCAAATGTTTTTGATCACAGCACCCTCCATTCATTAAATGTCTATAGGAACTAGTAGAATGTGCTCCCAACTCTGACATCTGTCTGTATTTCTGGTTCCTAATTCAGCTTCATTATTAGCATTAGATTTTCTCCTTGGAAATACTCTTGTGGACTCTCAGTGAACTTCATAAGCAGCCTGCCTGCCTCTTGCTCTCAACATGGTCCAGTTTATAATCCTGGATTATAAACTAAGACTCTTGACTCATGTCTGGTTGTGCAGGCCTCTCTCTGACCTTCCTGCTTACCCGTGGTGACAGAGGGCTCTGGACTGTGTCTCTTCAAGCTGCTCAACTCTCACCCTGCTGTACACATCTTTGTTTGGAAGTGGAACTACATGTTGGCCAGTGTCACCTTTCACTGTATAAAAGATAGGTGTTTGTAATTTGATAAGAGTTGGATATGAAGATCATTTGAAAAGTTAATTATGTAACTTTTGAGGATCTAATCCTGAGTTTTAAATGACTACTGTCTTAGTCTGTCTTATGCATCTGTAACAGAATACCACAGACTAGGTAATGTATAATAAAGAGATGTTTACTTGGCTTATGGTTCTGGAGGCTGGGAAGTCCAAGAGCATGGCTCTGGTATCTGGTGAGGGTTATTCCATGGCAGAGGGTGAAAGGTGGAAGTGGTGAACAAGGCAGACAGAGAAGTGGAACCAAACTTATCCTCTTATAAGGAGACCACTCCCTCAATAACTAACCCATGCCCATGAGAACAGTATCATTTTTTTTTTTATGAGAGTGGAGCTTTCATGACCCAATCACCTCCCAAAGGCTCCATCTGTTAATACTGTTACAATGGCAACCAAGTTTCCAACACATGAACTTTCAGGGAACACATTAAAACCATAGCATTCTACCTCTGCCTTCCCCATTTATGTTCTTCTCTCATACAAAATACATCATTCCATCTCACTAGACCCAAAGTCTTCACTCAAGTCCAAAGTCTAGAATCTCATCTAAATCAGATATGAGTGAGACTCAAGGTATGATTTATCCTGAGGCAAATTTCCTCCAGCTGTGAGCCTGTTAAATTAAAAAAGTTATCTATTTCCAAAATACAATGGTAGGACAGGCATAGGATAGACATTCCCAAGCCAAAAGGGAGAAATAGGCAAAAAGAAGAGGTAACTGTTCCCAAGTAAGCCCAAAACCCAACAGGGAAAACAATATTAAGTCTTAAAACTGGAGAATAATCTCCTTAGACTCCATGTTCCTTTTCCCAGATACATTGACATGGGGGTTGGGCTCCCAAGGCCTGGGACAGCTCCACCCCTGTGGCTTTGCTGGGCTCAGTCCACCCAGCAGCTCTCATGGGTTAGAGTCTCATACCTGCAGCTTTTCCAGGCTATAGCTGCATGCTGGTGGCCCTATAGTTCTGTGGTCTTGGGAGCTGCTCCATTCCCATAGCTCTGGTAGGCATCATCCTAGTAGAGACTGTCTGTGTTGGCTTCACCTGTGTGGTAGGTTTCTTCCTAGGCTTCCAGGCAGTCTGTGTGTGGCATCCTTTGAAATCTAGGTAGAGGTATTCATGCCCATTGAGCTTTTGAATTCTTTGTACCTGCAGGATTAATGCCATGTGGATGCTGCCAAAACTTGGGGCTTATACCTTCCAAAGCAGTGTATTGAGTCATACCTGGGCCCACCTGAGCAACAGCTTGGGGTGGCCAGGGAGTGCTGCACTAGAATATGGAGAGCAGATTCCTGAGGCAGCTCTGGGCAGTGATCTCCTGGAGGGCACCCTGGCCCCATCCCCTGAAATCATTCTGCCCTCCTAGGCTTCTGTGCCTGCAATAGGATGTGCAGCTCTGCAGATCTCTGAAATGTCTTCAGGGCCTTTCTCCCACTGTCTTGATAAATAGCATGAGGTTTCCTTCTATCCATGACAATCTTGTTACCAGTACTTTTCCTCAAGGCTGAATCACTGAGAACAAAGAACGAGGACAAGTGGTTTGAGGAAAAGGAAAGGGAAGTTTATTAATTCACTGGCAAACAAGGAGGGCAGTGGACTAGCATCCCAAAGACTGTCATCCTGACTTTAAGCAGAAATATAGAACTTTTTTTTAAAGGGGTGGCATTTCAGTGGTTGGGCTTGATTCTACATGACCAGTGTCACATATCATGGCTTCAGGCTATTGTTGTTTAACTATAATTGGTGGTTTCAGTCCTTGACCTTATCTCTGGTGACAGGTGGTCTTGCGATCCTTATCTGGACAATTCTATTGAGCCATCTTCTGTGGTTTAAGAGGCTAGAAAGCAAACAGCATAGAACATTTTCCTGCCCCTTTGATTACTGGCCTTGGGGAAAGAATGTAGGTTTTAATTCTCCAAAAGTGTGGAGGTTTTAGAGAAACAACTCATAAAATGTTTCCTTGCCCTTTTTTTGATCTTTACCTCTGTTATAATCTCTTTAGCAAATGATACTTGGCCACAGTCTTGGTTTGCTCTCCTAAAGATGCCTCTTCACTCTTTACATGGCCAGGCTGCAAATTTTCCAAATCTTACCATTCTGCTTCATACTGTTCTCTTTTAATTGCAAATTTTATCTTTAAGTCTTTCCTTTCCTCTTGAATCACACTGTATGCAGTTAAAAGTAGCCAGGCAGCAGCCTGAATGCTTTGCTGCTTAGGTATTTTTTCCACCAGATATTCTAGTTCATTGTTCTTAAGTTCTATATTCTAGAAAACCCTCAGGCATGGAAACAATTCAGCCAAAGTCTTTGCTAGTGTGTAATAAGGACAGTCTCTACTGCAGTTTCTAATACCTTGTTTCTCCTTTTCAGCTGGGATCTCATCAAAATGGCCTTTACTATCCACATTTCCACAGGCATTCTGGTTATGACCACTTAAGTAATCTTCAAGAAGATGCAGACTTTCTACAGCACACCAGAATTGCCCATAATGCTCCATTCATGGCAATCTAGGTTTTTTCTAGCCTGTCCCTCCAAATTCTTCCAGCCTCTGCCCATTACCCAGTTTCAAAGCTGCTTCTACATTTTCAGGTATTTGTTTTATCAACAACTCTACTCCTTAGTACCAATTTTCTGTCTTAGTCCATTTCCTGCTGCTATAACGGACTACTACAGACTGGGTAATTTATAAAGAACAAAATTTTATTTTGATCATGGTTCTGGAGGCTGGGAAGTCAAAGAGCATGGTGTCAGTATCTTGCAAGGGTCAGCACTTGACAGAAACCAGAAGGAGAAGGTGAGCACTTGAGACACAGAAAGAAATGGGACAGAATTTATCCTTTTATTAGGCACCTACACCCATGATAACTAACCCACTTCACAATAATGGCATCAATCCCTTTATGAGGGTAGAGCCCTCATGGTCCAATCAATTCCTAAAGACCCCACCTCTTATTACCGTTACAATAGCAACTAAATTTCCAACACATGAACTTTTGGGGGACACATTCAAACCATAGGGACTATTTTATGACCTTGTGAATTTACTGTTTAGTTCAATATACTTCTAGCCCTCTAATTATGCAATTCCACAAAAAGAACCCATGTATTTGGGGAAGTTAGCATAATCTTATTAGAGTTTAGAGAGTCTTATTCTTTTATTTTAGCCACTACTTGTAATTTTGGAATTTATTGTTTCAATCAAAAGCATTACTATAGCTTTGCATTGGGAATATACCTTTTTGGAGACCGAATGTAAATTACCAGAATGAGACAGCACTCTGTGTAACTGCTAAGTCCTGTTAGTCATGTTAGAGACCATTGATCTTGTGAGAAATTAGCTAAATCTATAGAGATCCATGTGAAGTCAAAGGTTTGCAAAAAATATCCAGTGGCTCATCTTCTTTGCTACCTTTTATGATAAATTTTAGGACCAAAATCTCAAGGAGGAGAAAAAGATTGTGAAATTATCCAAGTCATAGGTAATAATACCTGGTTACTAATTTCGATTCAAGACAATTCTAAGTCATATATAATTCCCAATAAAATATGGTGGGGCTATATGTCTTATCTGTTTTTGACAAAGAAAAGTGTATTTGAATATAGGCATACGATTTACCTAAGTATATGCCCTCACAAGTTCAAATTCTTAAGCCAAATTTATTATTGACTTAGTTTTATGTGCCGAGAAGTAAAATGGGTGGTCACAATTAATGACTGTTTATTAGCCACACAGAGCTCCATAACTTTGTATTCATATCTCTTACATTGCTTGGGGATTTTTTTTCCTGTGTCAACAGAATTCTTTGAGTATATACTTCTGAATCTAAATTTATTTCAGACACTGAAGTGATAAAGTGATGATACTTTTTAACATTGTTGGAACCCTGTTATGTACCAAACAATACATTAACTCATTTCACCTAGACTATCAACCTGAGCTCTGTAGAAATTGCTGACTTGTTAGTAATGGATTCTTGCTGTAGTTCTTTCAAATTCATGAGACTCTCTGTGATGGTGTCAAATAAAGGAGTTAGGCCAGATGGCCTCTGAAGTTCCTTGAAGCTCTAACATTCTGTGACTCAGAGAAAAGGAAATACCAAAAAGTACTTTAATGTCATCTCCAAAGAGCAGGTAGAAAATTGGTCTTAATATGGTAACATAAATGATTAAAACTACCTTTGAAATATAGCTATTTCAAGGTTGTCTGGTCTGATTTCTCTATCTCAAGCATTCATTGGAAATGGTCCTGCCACATTTTTTATAGCAAAAATGTCTTTGTCATTAAGGGCCCTGGTATCATACCGCACTTGAGTTCAGATTCCAACTTACTGGCTTTGTGACTTAAGGCAGGTTACTTAACCTGTTTGAGCTTCAGTTTCCTGATTTGTGGAAAATGGCAGTGCTAGCCATGTGCCTTACGGGTTGCTGTTAAGGATTCTACATGAAAAGCTCAACAGAGTGCTTGGCACAACATGATCTGTCAATACGCCCTAGCTATAATTCCTTGGTTTGGGTCTTGCATAGGGAGCCGTTAGTTCCCATCCTTGATTCCAAAGAGTCCTCTTGGGCTTAGCTACATGGCCACAGATTCCCCAGCTTCTCTTTTGCCTTACACCATCCACCCTCTACACACACGCACACTCATTGTCCTCTTCTTGCATGAAAACTTCCTACTGAGACTTGAAGGCAAAAAAATTATCCTGACGGTATTTGCCTTACAAATGCCGGTTACCAGTCTGTCTCCTGGGTGATACTGTGCTCCTCCTGACATTTCAAGTTAGCAAAATGGCGGTTTGCTTTATTACTTTCTGAAAGCATGGAGGTGATCTGAGGGCCACTCACATTTGGGAATACTCTCATCTAGAGAGGCATGATCTATGTCAAGAATGGACAGATGAATATAAAGTTTGTTCCAGTCACCATAAGTTATATGTTTTTTTTCAGTTAAGTATTTTGTTAAGAGATTTTTTTTTTTTAAGTCCAAAGCTGGTCAGTGCCAAGCAGAGATCACTGAGGTCATGATGTTATCAGGGCTGGAAATAAGAAAGTTTCTTTCTTTCATATCTGGGATTGGGCAAACCATTTGTTCCACCAGGGGAACAACAGAGAAGCGGAGTTTCTAAGATGGACTAAGCTCCATCTTAGTCCTCTTATGCTGACCACAGACTTCCCCACCAGGGTGAGAGCTGGAAAAATCTCTGCTGGAATCTAAGCCAGGGATCCCAGACACTGGGATTTTTATCACCCAGCTAAACACACATACCACTGCAGATGAAAAATAGTAACTCTCATAGGTTCTGAAGGAGTTCACTAAATGCCACACCAAAATTTGGTGCCTTGATGTGCTGATTACTTTGAACTGAGGGCACTTGAAGAACAGTGGACATAGGCAGAGGCTTTCTCTGAACTTCTCTTATCTGCCCAAAAGATGATCCTCCAAAAGCAACTTGATTGTCATGAATCCCCTATCTGGGAATCTCAGCAACTGGGGAAGACTGGCTCATATCACAGCAGAGGAGAATAGAAGTTGACACCAGTCCAGACAGACTTTGTCACAGGCTGCCACCTGTTCTTCTGAGAGCCCATTCATGTTTCCAAAAATGCATCTACTCTCCTCTGAATTACCTACATCCCCACTCCTCTCTTCACTGTGAAGAGGGTATGTAAGTTGCTAGGCCTTACTGGGTTTTTGAGTATCCATTTTCCTTTCATGTGATGCCCACTGTGCACATATCAAATCTGTATGCCTTTTCTCCTGTTAATCTGTCTACTGCCAGTTTATTCCATAGACTCAATTATTAAACCCTCAGAAGATAGAGGAAACTTTTTTTTCCACTGCAGTTCTCATTTGGAATGAACCATTGCTATAGAAGATGAACAAGAGAAAAACAAACAGAAGTTTATTAACATGTATATTTCATACATACATGGGAGACACCTAGAGAATTAGTAGTTCTCAAAGAGGTGCTTTGAATTCCAGCTTATATAGCATCTTCAATGAAGAATAATACATTTTTAAAGAAATGACAAGACAAAGGAAAAGGACTTTGAGTCTCTATGGGTGGCAACTTGGGAAAAGGCAAATAAATGGCAGCGAAAGGTTAGTTAGTAAAGATTATTAATATGGATTCCTCTGATGAGAGTCTAAAGCTGTCTTCAGTGATTAATTTTTGTTCTCTCTGGTCCAGAGATGTGCAGGATTGCCTTTGTCTATGGAAATCTGTGTCCTGCTTTTAGGCAAATAGAGAGAGGGCGGAGGGCTCTCCTCTGTACCTGCTTCTTGTCTTCAGCTCAACACTCCTTCATATTCTGGGCAGGCACATTCTAGTCTCCCACCACACAAAGCTGGCAGTTGTTGACTTTTAATTTTGCCAGTAAGCACATTTACAAAAATCAAAAATAAGGTGAAAAAACAAAATCCTATGTAGGATCACAGTTATTTCATTTAAAAAAAGGCTTTTTAATACCCCCAATTAGGACAGACATGGTAGCAATCTTCTTTAACTTGAATAAATATAGTCTTAATGAAGAATTAATTATAGTATCCCTATTTTTAAGAATATGTCCTGGGCTGGGTGCAGTGGCTCACACCTGTAATTCCAGCACTTTGGGAGGCTGAGGCAGGAAGATTGCTTGGGGCCAGGAATTCAGACCAGCCTGGACAACATAGCAAGATCCCTTCTCTGCACAAAAAAATTTTAAAAATTAGCCAGGTGTGGTGGTGCACACCTGTAGTTCCAGCTACTCAGAAGGCTGAGGCAGGAGGATCACTTGAGCCCAGGAGTTTCAGGCTGTAGCAAGATCATACAACTGTACTCCAGTCTGGGCAATACAGGAAGACCTGCATCTCTAAAAAGAAAAGAAAGAATGTGACTTGAATTGGTAAAAATATTAGTATAAGCTGGTACCTGTCTGTAGTCTGATGTTTGAGAACCACAGCTTTGATTTGTATAAGGACACAAACAAATGTAAGAAAAAAAACATGAGTGAGATAAAATGAATAAATTAAATGTAAAGGGTCCACTGTCTTTTGGACAAAATGATATTCTATTCTTCATTTTGTTATATGCTTAGCCTCAAGTCCTTACCACTTGACTAAAGTATTTCAGAATAACACACTTGAAATACTGGGAGAAATGTGTTTTCCATTGATAAAAAGGCTAATGACTTTTCTTCTGTTTATAGCAGAGTGATTTGCTCCTAACTTGGTTGGCCTCTGCATCTTTACTGAGAGAGTTCTTGCCTGTAGCCTGCTGGTGCCATTTGCATGCTAATCATTTCAGTAATTGATCTTCCCAGGTCCCTGAAACCTTGGAGGAGGCAGCCTACTGCTGCTCTGAAATTAACTAAGGATTGCAGAGTGGGGCCTCGCTGGTGGGGGGCTGGGTCACGTGGGTGCTGTGGGCCCACAGGCCCTCTGCCTCACTCTGCCCTGTGACCCTGCACTGGAGAATCCTGGTCAGTGTGCAGGTTAAATGGCATTTGTTGTAATGCAGAGCTCACAGTTCAGGTCAGCCAGAGTTTATTGTCACCAAAATGGAATATGAGATGCTTAATTTTTTTTTCTTGTGTTAATAGAAAAGTAAGCGTGGTGCTAGTGGTCAGGCAGCTGGTGCTGGTTTGCATGCTTAGATTATAGGCCAGAAGATGCTTCCGTAGACACTGGGTCACTAACACACGATGTAAAAGAGAAAGAAGAGAGAGAAGTTTTCCAAATTTGGCCAATGATCTGAGTATTTCTGTGACTACAAGGGTAACTGCTGTATTTGTTCGTGGATTGTAAAGTGAAACAACTCTGAGAAACCATAGACATTTCTTATCTTCACTCTCAAGTTCTCTGAAGCAGAAATGGACATTGGGATGGGCTTCATGACTTGCCCAAGGCCACACCCTAGAACAGGGTCCAGGCCTGCACTGCTCAGTGTGGTAGTCATTAGCCTCATGTGGGCATTTAAATTTAAATTAATTAAAATTAAAACTTCAGTTCCTCAGTCTCACTAACCATATTTCCAGGCTCAATGTGACTAGTGGCTGTCATATCGGACAGCACAGGCATAGAATATTTTCATCACCAAAGAAAGTTCTATTAGATAACTCTGTTCTAGAGTCTCCTGGTTCAACAGTCTTTGCATTTTTACCATGAGTCCCCTTTCTCCCTACACATACGATCTGTACCTGTAACTGTTGTTTTCAGGGAGAAAGGCAGGTTTTTATATTAATTTGGAAACAAATTCAAGGTCTCCTATTTCCTGCTCTCCTGAGAAAGTTGGAGGAACTTGAGTAAACTTCCTAACCTTCTTTCTAGAACTGATTCTTACCTTTAAGCAATTTCCTCCATCACACAGAAATAGTGTAGCATGGTTTAGCAATGCGGTCGCTTTGACTTCAGGGTGCAACATTTCTTTAAAGCTAATATTGATCTAACAGTGAATTCTTTACAAAACTCATACGGCTCCTTGAGGAAAAATTGGCCAAGGTGGTGTGGTGTCACAGATGTCTGAGGGCTTTAAATTAAGACTGTAAATCTCAGGATTATGGAGGAAGAGCTAGCGACTTTATTGAATGCCTCCCATCTGGCTGTGCTTCAGGCAGCTGCCTGACTGGCAGGTGGGCGGCAGGTATAAGACCAGAGATTCGGGTATCAGAAAGTATTTAAGAATGAGTCAGTTTGGTGCCTATGCCCGGAGATCCCATTTCAAATCGAGATCAACCACAGGATATTATGCTCTTGGTAGAAATGGGACGGGACTAGCGCAGCCGAGCACGGGACTAGATGGGGTGGGGTGGAGTGGGGCTTGGTGGATATCACAGGTCGAGGGAGTCCAGAGTTCAGAGATGTAGTAGCCTCCCCTGCAGGATGTGGCCAGGTGAGCAGGACTGAGTTCTCTTCCTATGGCAGTCAGGGTTTTGCTACCATTTACTGGGGGTGGGCAGCCCTGAATCTTCGGATATTTGTTAACAGGAGGAAGAATTACTGTTCTGCAAGTAATTGAAATGATAGAATCATATGCTATCAGACCACCTTTATCCTGATCTGTGATCCTGCAGAGAGAATGGCCTGCCTAGGATATTTGATAATACAGTTGTCCCTCAGTATCCATGGGGGATTCATTCCAGAATCCCCCAGGGATACCAAAATCCATGAATGCTCAAGTCCCTTATATAAAATGGCATAGTATTTGCATATAAGTTATGTACATCCTCCTGTATACTTTAAATCATCTCTAGATTACTTATGATGTTACCAAACCAAACTGGGATCCTTTTACCCGGTGCAGTAAAGCCAGAGAGTTACAGCGGGAGAAGGAAGCTATAGGGTACCATGCAAGGAGTACTGGCAGCTAATGCTGAAAACCTGAACTCCCTGATGGCTTACAAGCCAAGGTTTTTAAAGGCAGGGGTACATTTCAGGCAGACAAAATTATAAATCAATACATGGGGATTATATATTGGCCTCGCTCAAAAAGGCAGGGTATCCTAAAGTAAGAGAGCACAGGTGGATTTAAAGATTCTTAGATTAGCAGAAAAGAATATTAAGATGGGTGTGACAGGCTTCGCCGGGGAAATGTAGAACAAAGAATGGTGGACAGAGTTCAATTTCTCGGTTCCCATTTATCTGCATTTTCCATCCAGTGAGGGTTTCTGGAATTCAACTTAAGAACATATGTTAAGATGCAGTCTCTAAGTTTCTATATAGAACGAGAACACCTGACTTTGTCTTGCTGTGAGGGTCATCGTTCTCATAAGGTTGCCCGTTCACTTTCAAAGCTAGCCAGGTGCCCAGAACTTCCCCTGAAGGAACTCAAGATTTTCTTTTATTTCCATGTATCGGTGATACCTAATACAATGTAAATGCTATGTTACATTGCATTGCTTAGGGGGAAATGACAAAGAAAAAAGTCTGTACATGTTCAGTATAGACAACCATCCATTTGGTTTTTTGAACATTTTCAATTCTTTGTTGGTTGAATCTGCGGATGCGAAACCCAAAGATACGGAAAGCCAGTTGTATTTTGTTTATCTTTCATCGGTTCTTGGGTATTTGGGCTGTTTCCACTTTTTGGCTATTATGAATAATGCTTCTGTGAACATTTTTGTACAAGTCTTTGTTTGCCTGTATGTTTTCGTTTCTTTTGCTAATATACCTAGGAGTAGCATTGCTGGGTCATTTGGTAACTCCATCTTTAATATTTTGAGGAAACAGTTCCCAAAGCCATTCTATCTTTCTACATTCCCATCAGCAATGTATGAAGGTTCCAATTTCTCCACATCCTCACTAACACTTGTTATTATCTGTCATTTGATTATATATAGCCATCTGAGTGCATGAGAAGTGGTATTTTGTTGTAGTTTTGATTTGCATTTCCTTAATGGCTAGTGATGTTAAAGATCATTTTATTATTTCATCATTTCATGTACTTATTTCCCATGTGTATATCTTTAAAGAAGTGTCTACTCAAATCCTTTGCCCATTTTCGATTGAGTTATTTGGTTATTTGTCTTTCTATTGGTGAGTTGTGCGAGATGTGTAAAAAGAAAATCAAAGCTTCAGGCACCTGTGAAGAACTGGCCCCCCAGATCATTCATTAAGGAAATTTCTCGCTAACTTCCCATAAGCAAGGACACGCTAATTGTACCTATGTCCAGCACTCTTATCAGTGGAGGAGACACCAATTTATATCTGCAGAACTACCTTGCTCTTGTTTTCCTTACTTTTCCTGGGTACCTCTCCATAACTGGCCTTCTCCTATACCTTTCTTTTCTTATTTCATGGGACTATGATATTTAAGCCTGAACTCAAAGCCATCTCATTGAGATTTACTCATTTTTCTCTGGGTATCTCCCTTTTATACATGAGGTATCCATGTTATTAAACTTTTGTTTTTCTCTTATCAATCTGTCTTTTGTTACAAGAGTCCGTCCCAACTAAGAACTGTGTAGGGTAAAGGGAAAATTATTTTTCCTCCCTTATGCTTACTTTCCAGTGAAGAATTTTGTCATTACAAAATTTTGGAGCTTTCTCTCTTGTGCAACCCTACCCCAGATCCTCTTTCGGTATTCACACCATCAGCTAAAGGGGAAAAGATTTTTGTTTTACTTTTACTTTCCTCCCTTTAAAACAGTTCTTCGCATGATTTGTTTCTTATTCCCTTTAATGGTTGAACTCTGGACACAAGGGTTGAAGGTAAGTGAAATAAGTTGTTCACCTCCTGCTGAACGGATTCTGCCTTTGTTACTTGAGCCAGAGCAGAGAGCCTCTCCTCCCCACTATGCAAATCTAAAGCAGATAAATGTGAGCTATCAGGAGCCAATTTGCTGGAAATCTTCCCCTTAGTAATTGGCTTCATATTTCAGCTCTTAGAAAAAGTCAACTCTCATTATCACCCCTGCCTTCTCCCCTCAAGGCCAACAGAGAGAGAGGCAGGGTCCACTGGCGACAAGGAAGAGGAGAGAATGAAACCCTGGATGAATTATTATTTTCGTCTGCTCAATGGCTTTACTTCCAGGTGCCCCCTCTCAGTCATGCTTCCTTAGAAGAGCACCTCATCAGCTGGCCAGAGCCTCCCTGTGTGACAGTGATTGTGTCCTTCCCACCCCAGGCTCACTCTACCAAGATAGGAAGTGACAGGCAGGGGGACCTTCTGCTCTTGGGTTCTTGGGAGGGGAATACAAAGCATTGTATCAAACACTGCCACCAGGCCAGCTCTTTTGGGTTGCATTAGGCAGTGGAGCATTTTGCTGCCTGCTGAATGTCATCTCATTTAACATTTTGTTAACCAACTTCTAAAGGTCTTAACAATATGACAGATGGGCCATTCATTGGGTACTTAGGAGCTAAGTACCAGTTTGCCTGGGCTGGATGGTGTTTATTGTTCATTAAGTGGTATTTAAAGAACTCAATTGTTAGGCCTCCAACCCCTGCCCACCCCTCAGAGCACACTTTCTGAAGGGACCCCAGGGTGTCACATTAGAGGCTGGTTTCTATAGAAAATCACGGCAGAAAGGAAAGGATGGAGAGAGGCCCAGAAAGGAGAAGTGATGGGAAGACAAGTGGAAAGTAGAGGGAAACAGAGAAAAGAGAGTGTGTATGAGAGTGAGAAAGAGAGAGAGGAAGAGAGAGAGAGAGAGAGAGAGAGAGAGAGAGAGAGAGAGAGAGAGAGAGAGAGAGAGAGAGAGAGAGAGAAGACACATGAGGTGTGCCTGGGGGCAGATTCTGGTTTAAAGGCAGACATAAAGGCCAAATGAGAAATGAGGCAGAGCAAAGTAGATTACATCGACAGATAGCAGGTCCTGTCCACCTTGGCTCCAGTTCCAGAAAGGGTCACCCTCTACCTTATTCCCAAAACTCAAAAGAAGGCAAGAGGTTGCCTCTCTGCAGTGGTAGCGGTTCATTGTGCTGGTCACAGCTGGTGTTGCTCTGTCCTGTATGTGTGTTGTGTCTTGTGTTCCAGCTAAGACTACATGGGTGGAGGGCAAGGACTATCTTCTCCCTTGTTTTCCCCAAGAAGTGGATAATAATGCCAGACCTAGAATAAACACTAAGTAACAAGTTTCTGGTTGATCATGAAATTTGCCAAGGCAGCACAGTCAGGTGTCTGCTCATCAGATTCCAGTTGAGGGGCTGGTGCCATTTGATTGGCTGGAGCCAAGGTCATTTTAAATAACTTTCCTCCTGCCCAATGCTGAGATTCCAAAATCCTCCAGTTGTAACAGAGGGAACAGCCTGAAAAAGGGTAAAATGTTTTACGAGTTTTCTCTTTAATACCCTCCCCCCATCTTTTTGGGAATTAAAACCTGCATCCCTGCCTGAGGCCAGTGATCAGAGGGGCAAGGGAGTGTCCTTTGTCCTCTGTGCCACTGGAGATGGCTCACAGAGTTGTCCAGGCAGAGGTCATGAGATTGTCCTCACCAGAGATGCTATAGTTAAACAGCAATAGCCCAAAGGGAAAATTCCCTTTAAAAGCTCTGTGTTTCTGCTTATAGATAGGATGCTAGTACTTTAAGACAAGAGTCTACCGTCCTCCTCATTTGCCAGCAAATTAATAAATTTCTCTTTCCTTTTCCTCATACCACTTGTTCTCATTCTTCTTTCAGCCATGGGGACAAGTCCTGAACTTTCAGTAATGCAGTGAAGGAATAAGAACTTCACGTTGTTCCAGTGTTGTCAAGGGCAAAATTACTACTGAAGGGAAAAAAAAAGGCACAAAAGAATTGGTCACAATATCACAGAATTATCACAATATGATAGATCAGTTGCAGAATTATGTTATAATTAGAGTTAGAGAATGTCAAGCCCAGAGAATGACTTGGAGACTATCAGGGCTGCTAGGAACTTCTGGAATGAACCTAGTTCCACAGCTTCATGTAACCAGATGAGAAAGTCCCAGGAGCTTACCCCTGGGCACAAAGCCACCCCGTAAGGACCTGGGGCAGGCCATCTGCCTCTCAGGACATGTGCTTCCCAGCGTTTCAGCCAGAACTTTTGATTGTGAGTGGCAGAAACCTACAGCTTAAACAAACAAATGAAAATTAATGTACAAGCTCACATTATTGGGAAGTCCAGGGTGCACTGACTTGGGGTGTGGAAGGATCCTAGAACTTAGTGACAGCACGAGGACCTTGTTACTTCTCACCTCTCTGTGTTGTTCTGTGCACTATGTTCTTAGGCAGGGTCTCCCCACGTGGTAGAAAAAGTGACCACCAAGAGCTCCATGTTTATATTCTATTAGCTTGGCAACCGAGTAGACGGAGAGCAACTCTTTCTCGCCGGTTTTAGCATGTCTTAGAGCTGATTTTCTTTGGCCAGCTCTGCCTTCAGACCCACTGACCCCTCCTGGATCCTAGGAGTGACAAAGAGTCTCTTTGACCAAACTTTAGTCAGGCTTCTCTGAATTTTCTTCCCAACTAGGCCTTGATTTTTGTACTTTTGTGTCCATCTTTGTATCACTCAATTTTAGCAAGAATTCTGTTAAGCTGACTTAGCCAGAATCCCCCACCCTTGATATCTGATCACTCTTGCTATCTGGCCAAATTCCTCACTCCCACCCCCTCCCCTCCCTCCCTTGAGTGATTTTTGGTCACCCTGGTAAGCCTCAGCAAGAATCCTTTTAGATCGGTTTGGCCAGAGTTGCCCTTCACCCCTACTATTTCCTCTTATTAATTTTCCACCCAACCCCCCACCCCACTGCCCCTCCTACAAATTCCTACTTTTCCTTATTGTATTTGGTGTTAAGCCAAATCTCTCTCCCCACTGCAAGACCCCATTGCAGCAGTCCCTATCCTAAACCTATCTTGAAAGTCTCCCTGAATAAAGTCTTCCTTACCATTCTTTAACAAGCATCATGAGTAATTTTTTTCTTTAATGGGGGAAGGGGATGATGGTTGCACCTGAACCATGTCATGGTGGAGGAAAGGGAGAGAGAGTGGGTATTGTCTGGCAGAAACAATAGCGCCCAGCACATTTCTACACTATGTGATGATGCTGTGGATGTTTTTTTGGTGCCCAGAGGCAAGGTCACTGTTCATATAGCCACCCTTCTGGAGAAGCCCACACACCCCTTTTGAGGGTTTCTGTGCCCTTCTTTTGGGCATAGCCAGTCACTGGCCTCCACTGTTGGTGAGGTATGAAACCAGGCTGTGAGTGTCATCGGATCAGTTCTGGTGTTTCTGCCTTGGGCAGAAGAATCCCAGTCTGGAGATGGAATCCCACGCTTACATCTTCTACTTCTAAGACCTTTCAGCCTGGTCATGCCTATAGAGGGATACAATAATGGAATCCAATGTAGATCAATATTTATTGATCAACTCTTCGTGTAGCCTCAGTGTTAAGTACCAGGAGGCATAAAGACGAAGAAAATAGATGGCTCCAATCACTTTCTGACTCATGCCTCACGATGTAAGTGCCACAAAAAAGAAATAATGGTCGGGGAGAGATACGATTTGGGGGAAGATTTCAGAATGATCAGGAATGGCTTCCCAGAGGAAACAACTTTCATGTTGCAGGAATGGGAATGTGGGCTGGAGTGGAATATTGTCAGAAGAGGAGAAAGCATTATAGGAAGAAATAACAGACTGAGCATAATTATTAATCCAGAAGAGGACGGGGCCTATCTAGGGAACTGTGAATATTCCAGTTTGATGAGAGCAAGAGCAAGAAAGTACATTCCTTTGCAGACGTTGAGGAGCCCCGTTGGGAAGTCAGTGGAGTTGACTAGGAACAAAAGAAGAGCATTTGAGCCAGGTAGTGGCAGAAGAGAGGGCAGGCCTCAGCCAACCTGCACTATTCTTTGGAGATCATGTTGCTTCCTACTGAGCTGGGTCCTCAGAGATTTAGCTGGATGGTACTGAGGAAATATTCTCCTATTTGCCAAATAAGACTCATTGTTCTGATTTGTGAGACCAAAAATGTCACATCATTAATGACTTCCTTCTAGATTGACTAGAAACCACGGGCCACTGGCATTATTGGAAGACAAGTGTATTTCTTTGTCAAGCATCAGTTATTTGAACATATTTCAGAGGATATATTTCTTATCTTAATAGTTGTTAGTTGTTGTTATGAATGGACCCAAATAAATATTTTAAGAATGTATTAAGGCTGAATCACAGGATTGTGTAGAAATCGTATCACCATTTCATTCCAGGTTATTGTGACCAGGAACTTGGGATGTCAGCCTAGAAAGCACATTTTATAAACTGTTAATTGAGCAGTGGTGTGCCAACTTTTCTACTCTATGTCCTTTATGCAGTGGAATTTCCCTCTGTGGCCGAGTTTGACTCTTGCACACTGGAGGACAATTCTTTTCCTCCTTTCCTTCCATAAATGTTAATTGGGCCCAACTTACGCTCCAAGGTTCGGTGTTAGCTATGGGTGGAATACAAAAGGATATCACAAATATACGCTTTTTTAAAAAGCTCATAATTGAGCTCAGGTCTAGATACAAAAAGAGTTAAATAGCAGAACAAGACAAGGTGTCACGCGGTGTAGACTGTACTTGCTGCGTGCTCATGGGAGAAGGAGAAGGAGGGAGGTGGAGGAGACTCTATATCAAAGACCTCCTTGAGCCTGGCCATGTGAAGTGAAGGGTTTGCGCTTTCACACTGTGCTTTCTCCTAGAAAATCCAGACAGCTGGAGATCTTGTTCTGCTCTAACCCATGAGGGATTGCACAGCTGCTACAAATCTGCCATTCCCTTCTTCCTTGCCCACTGCTGGGGGCTAGCACTTGCTTTCTTACAGCCCTCTACTTGGCTCTCAGTCGGGGATGCCTGCACAGCTGGCCCCTGGGCACTTGTCTGTGGGCAGACTACACCTTTTGCACTTTTTAGAAGCAGAAAAACTGGGTCATCCTCTCATGCCCAGGCTGGGTGTGGCAGAGGCTGCCCTGGGAGCTTCTCTGCTAAATATATTACATATGTGGTTTCTGGGTCCAAGTAATTGGGACCTTAAAAGACAACCAACTTTCTGGGTAATTATCCTAGTTTTATCTCGAGAGATATGGCTGAAACAGAAAGAGAGAGACATGCTTCCAAATTTTGGTAAAAAAGGGGCAGTTTAGAGTAGACTTTGACTGTTCGGGGAGGACTTTTTCGTGGAGGCTCACAGTGAGGGTCACCCAGAAGGTGGTGGGTGGCTTCAGACCCTGACCTCAGGCTCTTTACAAAGATTTGCCTAAAAAGCAAAATTAACTGAAAATTGACTGTGAATAGGCCCAATACCTATTTCTCTGCCCAGGCAGAGAAAATGCCTTAGGTAGAGGAGGCTTCTCTTTATTTCATGTGATTTATGTATTGTTATACATATTTTTGGGACTTATGCATAATCCTACTTTCTCTTTTCCAGCCCAGTAGTGCCTCAAAGCCTAAATGGCATTGCTGGCTCTTTCTCTAGCAAGAGTGACAAACTCCTGATCTGACTTAAGGTCATAGCCCACAGTCATGATGTCTTATAATTTAAAAAAATTAAAATTGTGCCAGTTAAGAACTAGACTATTTCATGTAAACATTTGAAGTTTCTTGGATCTCTTGAAAAATTGGACAATAGAGCAATACTAACTCTATGTCCTAATGGAACCCACGCTCTCAAGCTCAATAATGGCTTCTCAGTATCGGTGGGACAAGCATTCCTCTGCTGGACACAGTCTCTATTGTCTACTTCACTTGGCCCACTTCACCCATTTCAGCTACCTGTCTGGCCCCTGTTAGTATGTGAGTTTGTGACCTCCAGCTTAACAAAAATAATATTAAGTCATTGGTTATAGGGAACATGAAAAAGGTATAGTCCAAAAAAAATTTATTAAATTTCTTTGGGGCTTGCCTCTACCCTAAAACAGATGGAGTGTTCTATTTACCCACATTGAATGTGCAGTAAACACCTGTGATTGTTTGAATACATCAGCTTAGTCTTCAGCGGGGGTAATAGTGGTATGTTCCTGAACTTCCAGGGATATGAATGCAGGGTTATGGCTTTTAGAAACGGTCACCCTTGAGCCCTGTCTAGCCTTGGCACACAGAATGGAAATAGCTGCATAGGAACATTTGCCATTGTCTTCCCTCTACCATCCTCAGAGTCCAGACAGTTCTTTCAATTCTAGCACGCGATGGCTTTCTGCACCCCACGACCTTTTAATTTCCCTAGGTATGTGGCTAAAGGGAGCGGGGTAGGACAAAACCCTTATTCCAGCAGTCAGCCGCAGAATGACATGTGGATCTGATGAATTTTCATATTTGGTTTCATTCAAAATGTCTCATCGCTCCCTCCCAACTTTTTTCTTTTTTTCTTTTGCTTAAACTTTAGATTTGAAATAACAAAATATTACAGTTGAGGTCTCTGATTATTGCCCTTTAAAGTTTTTTCTTTTTTATTCTTCTATATGACCAGGCTTTACAAAAAGCTATTTTACTCTAAGAAATTAGGTTTCTGGTTATCAGGAGCCCTAAATAGACATGAATTACAAGAACGTCCTTTGAAAACCCCATGCAGCACTTGTTTCATTAAATTCCATGAAGCGACCTTAATTTAGTGGAACAGTGGATAGGCTGCTCTTTTAACCTATTATCACTTTGGCCAGGCCCATAAACCATATTCATGGATGATTCCATCAAGAAGGACAACAGTGGGATTAATATTATTTCAGGATACAGTAAATGCCACAATGATGAAGCTGTTTAAGATCTGGTGCTCACGGTGTCACACTGAATGCATTGACATTTACTCTGCTATCACTTCATTTCCAATATTCCTTCCAAATCAGCCGATGCTAATGCTTCAGCATGTGTGCAGAATACAATTTGGGCGGGGGTGGGGAGACAGGGAAAAGATTGTGCAAGTCCTTTGCCTTCCTTTTTTCCTTCAGTGTTAAGAATGGGGAAACTATACTTGGATAGTGTTTTACACACACTAGACCCCAATATGCCGGTTAGGATTGCAGGTTCCCAGGAACTGGGCTTTCTCCCGAAGTTGGATCAAAATAGGTCATCGGGCCCCTCTTAGCTGCCACTGAACATGTGTTTATTGGTCTGATATGAGCCAAGAGAGCATTGCCTGATGTCCTTAGCATGTTTGCATGTTGGAATTGAGCCCATATGAAAATTGAAATGTCTACAATGCACACCGTATTAGAAAGTCTAATTCATGGTATTTCCTAAATCTTCTTGATACTTAAATTTGATGCCCCCGACAACACTACAGGCCTGAAGATACTAAATATCTGAAAGCTCATGGGTAGTTTTTGGGAATCTCTTTTAGAGAAATAGGAAAGATGTTATCTACAATAACATTACTAGTGTCTAGTCTCTCAAGGGGTTCTATCTCCTAATATTGAAGGTGAGATTCTCAGGTTTGGAAGGAAATTTGAAGGTTGTCTAGTTCATGGTTCTCAAATTTTATTGTGCCTACAAATCACCTGGAATGCTATTTAATTCTAATAACTAGAGTCGGAAAGACTCTAACCCAGTAATTCTGGTATGAGGACTGAGAATTTGCATAGCATGTAACATCTAACTCCTAGGTGATGTATCAGATGCTTCTGGTCTATGAACCATACTTTTAATTACAGGCCAATAGTTTTTAATATTAAACCATCCATTGCTTGCATTCTTGTTAGATGAGTATCTAGTATATGCTTAAACTTCTCTTAGCAGGAGGCTTTTCATATTCTCTTAAGGTAGTCTGTTCCATCTTTGGACAACTCTGAATATGAGTTGTTCTTTACATTGTAGCTGAAGTGTCACTGCCTGGATGTGTCAATCTCTGGCTCTGGCTCTATCCTTTGGTCCTGTACAATACTTACTGCAAGGTAAGAAGACATCCCTCCTATTGAAAGAAATCTTGGATCCTCTAAGTTTCTGACCCAAGGTAACTTCTCCAGGTGGGAAGGGGATCAGTTACTCATCTGATCCAGGGGTAACTTTGGTTTCCTTGGAATTCATAATTCCTGTTAACTTCATCACTCTCTGCTGACCCCCAAGGCACTCTGATTCTCAGTTTGGTTCTCACTGTCTCTGCCCCAACTGGATGAGACATTTCCCTCTTTTGAACTCTCATATTCATATATATAGTGCATCATAAAAATTAATTAATTTTTTCCACTCCTACCAGATCGTAAATCCGTGGAAGCAGAGATTGTGTTTTAAGTGTCTTCAGACGCCTGCAGTCCCTTGCACATACTAAGAGCTCAAGCCGTGTGTATTGAGTAACACACAGAATCTGCTTCAAGAAATTTATAGCCCTAGCACAATAAGACTTAAAGACCACAACATAGTAAATTGATACACTAGCTAGTAGTACAACAGGTGGATATCAGAGAAAGGAAAAGTTCAGTGTAGACAGGAGCAATTCAAAAAGGCTTTGTGGTCAGAGGGGAGGGGAGCTGTAAATTTAAATTGGGCTGTACGTAACCCATTTAATTTAACCTGAGAACCCTGGAAGAGGCTAGGAATAGAGTCCAGCTGATAGTGTACGAGTGCATATGGTATCTTCCAAGGAGGTTGGACGAGGGGAGGGTTGTAACTCGGGTCGATTTAAGGCAGGTGTCAGCAAACTTCCTCAGTAAAGGACTGGATAGTAAATATTTTAGGATTTGTGGCTCTGCTGTTGTAGCGTGAAAGCAGCCATAGACAATATGTAAATGAGTTGGCTTGGCTGTGTTCCGACAGAACCTTATTTATGGGCACTGCAATTTGAAGTTCATATAATTTTCATGTGCTATAAAATGTTATTCTTGTTTTGATTTTTTTCCCAACCATTTAAAAATGTAAAAACCATTCTTAGCTTGAGTGCTAGACAAAAACAGGTAGTCAGCTGGATTGGCCTGTGGCTGTAGTTGGCTGATCCCCGGGTGGTGGCCTGGGTGTCCAAGCTGAACATTTCCTTGGTGGGGATCCCATGGATGGGAGGTTTGAGATAGACACTGTCCCCAAGAAGGGGACTATCAGTAGTATTTGCTAGAGGGTGACTGTTTCAGGAAGAAGTGGGGGGCCAGGAGTGAGAGGTTATTTCACAGGCACGGTTGGCTCTCCACAATCTGTTTCCTAGTGTGAGTTGGGTCTCAAGATATGGAGGGAGTTTCATAATTATTCTCTTCTCCTCCCACCTCTACCTCTCTTCCTCTTAGTATCTTCTCTCTCATGACATTTTTTTATTCCACCTTTCAATGGTATCATTTCTTTACCTTGTCATGTTTCCTGTGGCATATCCTCAGGCCTTTAGAATTATGTAAATAATTTTGTTTTCCTTGGAAAAACTTCCTTAATATTTTGAAATATGATTACCATCCTTACCTGATGATACTTGGTTTTTCTGTATGTCATATGGACATAGGAAAAGAACAGTCAGCATGAAAGACTTGGGAAAGCACGTATTTTGGGTAGAAAAGGAGACAGTTGCCTGTCCAGAGTAGAACAAACTTGCTCTGTGACTTGGAAGAGCCACTTTCTCTCTGGAGGCAGAACAGGGCAGAGGCAATGAGTTGAGTATGGAACGTGTCCAGCCTGCCTTACCTGGGCAAAGTTTGTCAAGTGGATATGCTGATCAGATCCAGGATTGAGAAGAGAGAAATGGGTCAGGGATATAGATTTGGGGATCATCACCCCCAGATTGCAGCTGAGACTCTTGACAGTGAGAGTAGAGAAACTAACGAGGCAAGTGCCTTGTACGCCAAGGCATAGTGATGACATGTAAGAGGCAAGTGCAGGCAGCAGAGAAGTAGAGAGAGAACCAGAACAATGGTGTCAGCCAAAGGAGGAAGGGGAAGGGGAGAGCTCGAAGGAGACATTAGCCAGCAGCATCAAAGGCCACAGGAAATCAACTAAGAAAATGTCTGAAAAGTTAACACTGGAATTGGCAATAAGTAGATCATTAGTACTTTATACAAATGTTTGAGGACGAAACAGAATGTGATGCTTTAGGCAACACAAAGCGCAGTGTCAAGCATTAAATAAAAACTGATATGAACAGCACAAAGCAATCGAGGAAAGCATCATAGTGACTCTCAAGTTTCGTAGTGTTGTTTGAGGAGGTGTGGCAAAGACTTGTCCCAGCAAGTGTCCCACGCATCTCTCGGGCCTCTGCTGTAGTTTGGACAGCCTCGTTGGGTTTCCAAACGGGCAAAGCCCATGCAAGGCTAGGCCATCAGGGTGCAGCTCTCTCTACCTTTGCCTGGCAAAGGCAGGGCGAAGCCTGCCCCTCTGTCCCAGCTGCTCTCCTGTTTAGAGGGAAGGCAGGGCTGGCCTCGCCTCTAAACTGGCTGGGAGGGAGATGCATCACACTGTAGCTGTATTTTGCAGATGAGGAAACAGAAATGCAGACAAGTGAAGTGACTTGTGTTGGGGCTCAGAAAACAGTACCCCAAAATGAAGTCCTTAGAAGCAGCCTCAGAAGCAAAAGATTTTCTCTTACCTGTCTTCCTGTCTCTCCCATTCTTCCAGTCCCATTCTCCCCCTAGGGTAACCACAGAAACTAGAATCCCTCTTCTCCAAATCCAGCCATAAAACCTAAAAATATTACTCTAACTTTCTCTCCACCTTTCTGTGTAAAATCTGGTCATAAAGAAATTATCTGACTTACCTTGTTTGACTGTAGGTTTGACTGTGGGACCCCATTCCAGAGAGGGTCCTGCCCCACACCTAGAAGATATGAATGCATGCTCAGAGAGTCCAAGAAGAATCTAGACAGATAGGCCTTGTTGGATTTCCCCATTGAGTCTATTGGCATTAGATCATACCCTTTTCATCTAATCCTATTTACACACAGCTGTCCATACTTCATTGAACTTAAGCATAAAAATGGCTAATTTTCCCTGTATCTTTGGGTCTTCATTCTGAAGGTTCCCATGTATACACGTTAAGTAAATTTGTATGCTTTTTCTCCTATTCGTTTGCCTCTTGTCAGTGATTTTCGGTGAATCTTCAGCGTGCAAAAGGTGATTCTCCCCCTGGCCCCTACAGTTTCTTGTTTAATATAACTTGGTGAATTGGAGTTGGCTTGTGGCCGGTTCTGAGTCTAGGGCCATTTCTATTACACCACACTGCTCAAGTAATTGAATAAATGACACTTTTCTGATGTGTTAAAATATATATAAAATATACCATATTTTAACCATTTTTAGGAGTGCAACCATGTCATAAAGTATATTCATAATGTGGCACAACCATCACCACCATCCATCCACAGAACTTCTTGCCTTCCCAAACAGAAACTCTGTACTCATTAATCAACATCTCCCCATTCCTCCTCCCTCTTGCCCCTGGTAATCTCTATTCTTTTTTCTGTCTCTATCAGTTTGCCTGTTCTAGGTAATTCCTATCAGTGGAATCATGCTGTATTTGTCCTTTTGTGTCTGGCTTATTTCACTTAGCACAATGTCTTCAAGGTTCATCCATGTTGTCGCGTGTGACAGGATTTCCATCCTTTTTAAGGCTGAATAAGATTCCTTTATATGTATATACCACATTTTTTAAATCCATCTATTCATCTGTCATAACCATTTGGGTTGTTTCCATCTTTTGGCTATTGCAAATGATGCTACTATGCACATTAGTGTAGAAGTATCTGTTCGAGTGCCTGATTTCAATTCCTTTGGCATAAACCTAGGAGTCGAATTGCTGAATACTATTGTAATTCTATGTTTCACTTTTCTAGAAATTGCCAAACTGTTCACAGGTATCTTTTGATCACCTAACATGCTCATTACTTTGAGCATTGGGAATACAGTGGTATTGAGAGAAAATCTCTACAATCAAGGAGGTCACAGTGAGGTTGAGGAGGCAGTAGCATGAATATAGATTGTGATAGAATATTGTAAGAGTGGTGCAGAGTAACAACCAAGACCTGTGAACGTCCACAGCAGGGTGAGACTAACTCTACTGAAATCAAGGAAACTCCCATTAGAGATGACCTTGGAGAAGCTGCTAGGGAAGGACGAATGACTAGAAAGGACACCAGGTTTAAGGGGATGCTATTCCATTGTAGGTACAGGGAACAGCATGGAGAAAGGTACTGCAGATGCATAAGGAAGACTTGGGAATCTACAAATAGCTGTGCCCCTACAGGTCAGACTCCTCAAGCTGCTGCTGGCATTGCTGTGGATATATATGTTTAAATACGGGCCATCCAAAGCCAGTCCTGTTAAGTATGAAGTCTTGAGAAAAGGCTGGCCCACGAAGCAAACATCCTGGGTTCTGGTCTTAGATCCCTTAATAAACCAGATGTGTCATGTGTTGCTTAATTTTTTTTAATATGCATTTTCTTATATGAAAAATAAGAATATTATTAACTACCCTCCCTCATATATGAATGTTTTGTGAGCATATTATACTATAAGTACCTGAAAGTGTTTGGAAGAGTAAGCATACATTAGCAATCCATTGTTATGCTATTTGGGGAAAATAAGTGTATGAGGCAGATTCTACTTTCTCCCATCCAAGTACTAACCAGCCCTGACCCTGCTTAGACTCTGAGATCAGAAGAGATCGGGCGCGTTCAGCAGATTCTACTTTCTAAAGATGGCCTGGACAACATTTCTGATCCCATATGCTGTTCCGCATCAAGATAGGACGTTTATTTCCCTTCCCCTTGAAACTGGGTGGGTCTCCCTGACTGCCTGGGTGAATAGAACATGACAGAAGAGGGGCTGTGTGGCTTCTGAGTTATAAGGTGACGTGGCTTCTGACTGGCTTTCCATCAGGCAAAGTGCATCCTGGGGACCCAGCCACCATGTTGGGAGGAAGCCCTGGCTACATGGAGAGGCCATGCATGGGATGTTGTGGCTGACAATGTCCAGCTAAGGTCTCAGCTTCAACAACTATCAACTGCCAGGGGTATGAATGAATGAAACTCCAGATGATTCTAGCCCCCACCCTTTGGGTCTTCCAGCTAAGGACAAAGTCACATGGAGCAGAGACAGGTTGTCCCCACTCTACTCTGAATTCTGACCTGTAGAATTCATGAGTATAATGAATGGTTGGTTCATGCCACTAAGTTTGGGGTAATTCGTTAGGCAGCCATAGTCATTGAAAAGATCGCGTGACTATGTATATATGTGTGTGTGTGTGTGTAGACACATGTATACACACAATTAAGGCCCAAGGCCCTAGGACCTCCTGGATGGGGAGAATTTTTATATATTTTTCCCTTCCTGTGCGATCAGATAAGCCAAATCACAAAGCCAATTCACAATAAGGCATCAGTAACTAATGAATAGTAAGTGGTGGAATTTCTGGCATGGTGGCAATTTGCTCAGGGAGGCAATTTGGGGTGGGCGTGGGGTTGAGGCTGCTGGGAACCCTCCTCTCAAATCTTTTCTGTCCAGATGGAGGACAACTCTGGATGGCAGGACTTCTCCATGCTGGTCTTTGATTTCCTTCTCTACTCCAGTTTCTACAGCTGTCAAGGAAGAACTGCCGGCAGTGGTCCCTGCAGTGTCCCAGTGAGGCAAGTGCTATGAGGAGATGCTACTGGCAGGAAGTCAGTGTGAAGAACAAGAAAAGACCCCAAAACAACGTGAGAGCTGGGAGGGAGGAAGCCTAGGGAATGACATCAGTCCCCTGTGATCAGAGTCTCGACCTGTCCTGGGTGTGGGGGTAAATGTCCAAGCTGTCCCCTCTGCCCTCAGGCTCCCCTAGAGCGCTGCTCTGGCCCTGCAACCCCCCATCCCCACACTGCAACGGAGGGTGCTTCCTCCCTCCCTGTGTCCTTTGTCCCCAGCTTGGAGGCTGGGATCCTGCAGCCCCTGGGCCACCCCAGAGTTGGTGGTGTCTCTGCCTTTTATGAGCGAAGCTGTTATGATTCTCAGGAAGATGAGACAAAGGCACAGTGATATCATTCTCTCTCTATTTTTCTTCTGCCACCGCCCTCCCCTGTCCTGTCTTCTCTCCCTCACCGTTTCCTTCGCCTCCTCCTTCTCTCTGTGGCCCTTCTCTCCCATTTCCTCCCACCTCCCCATGTCCTTCCCCCTGGCCCTTTTCAACCCTGCATCTTTCCCACTCCTTTCTTTCTTCATTCTCTTTTTAAAACCACTCACTTTAAGTGTGGGCTGAATGGTGGTAGGCTGAGGCAGAGGGCACTGGTTCCTGTTTTGTGATGGCAGAACCATCGTTTCACACCGGCTAAGATGCCTGGGAAAGTGGAAAGTAAGAGTTTTTCTGGGGGTGGGGTCAGGTGAGAGGAGACAAGGTTATGGGAGGATAGCGGGAGGAACTTCCTGGCCAACCTCAGCAACTCTAGAGAAACAGGGAGTAGGAAGCCAGGCCTCCTGGGTCTCTCCATCAGATACAGGATTTCTCTGCTGATTCAGCTGGAAGGGCTTGGCTGAAACTGAGTAAAACTCATGGGCACGATCCCAGCCTTTAAAGACATGCTTCTTGGAGGTGTCCCCTGGGAAACCCAGCCCAGATGGATTGCTGTTGAGTCCGTAGGGCATCTGCTCAGGGCAGGTCCCCCAAAGCACAGAAACATACCCTTCCAACTTCTTTCTCATTCATTCTCCATTTCCAGGTGGTTAATGGAATAAAGTTGGAATTTTGGCTCCACAGCCTCTCTGGAGCAGCTGATGGATAGCTATTTCCTACAGGATGGCTATGCAGAGCCATCCTATTGTAGCTGAACCAAGCTGGCTGCTTGAGCAGAGAGAAGATGAATCTGGTCTATTTTCAGCCCTGCTAATTTGCAAACACACCCAGCTCTGCTCTTCACCTGGGTCTGAGCCATGAGGTCAATGGGTTTAGGCTCCAGCTGCTCAGCGTCCCTTTGCTTGAGAGCAGGAGAATGGGGGTTCCGGATCACATGCCCCTGAGAAGCCAGCCTCCCTGGATGCCCATTCTGCCTGTTTCATGAGTGGATTTGGCAGTGTGCAGGTTGGACTGGGTCCCCTCTCACTCCCTTCTCTTCAGCTCCTCCCCAAACTGGGCACTTCCTCCACCGCCACTGCCTTTGCTCTGGGGACTTCAGGGAGGTTCAGAGCTGGAATGCCCACCAGGTCAGTAGGCCAACAGCTGGGTGCTGTCAGCTTACCCTGATACCAGACGCAATGCCCAGCATCTGTCATCAGTCCTTTGAAGAATGACACTCAGGTGCAGCAGACCAGTTTGAAACAGGGACTCTAGATGTGGGGACAGCCAAGGGAAACGGGCTAGGCATTTCCAGGCTTGCTGCATTTTCTGTTTCCCTTTTTAAGACCATGAGCCTTTGGAAGCTTTTACAACATGAACAATTTGGCTGAGTGTGGACGGTCTGCCTCCCTCGGTGGGCTGAGCTGGTGAGAGGCAAGCATCTGGCTGAAACTGACGACAGGCAGGAAATTCAGAATTATATCCCCCATACTTTCTGCTTCACTTTGGGATTCTTTAACCTGGCAATGTGGTGGCCAACTGACAGAAGAGCTGCCAGGCCAAGATTTTTGAGTTGAGGGTGTAGCGTTTAGGGTTGGGGCTAAGGAGAGACCAGACGCTGGGGCCCCGTCTCCCTGTGGGGTGGCACAGGCAGGGCTGTGCGCCTTGGGTGGAAGCAGAGATGTTTTGCATGAATTCTTTTCTGATCGGCATTTAGGTCTTTTCTCCAGGGAACACCTATGGTCTTTGCTTACTTTCTAACAAGATCCCTGACCATGGAGCCAAGGGCCTTGCCCCCGGCCTGCAGTGCAGCCAAATATAAACAAACGAGGGGAGCGCCTGGCGTCAAACATTATGTTTACTAAACAAAACGGACAAGTTCTCATTGTTGCGTGAGGAAGCCCTGCCGCTCTCAATCCCCCAGAGCTGAAGAGGATCCATTTTATTGAGTTCTGTAACGACAGCCCTGCGGGAGCAGCTGGGTAGTTTGTATTAGCTCTAAGAGACTCGGGAGGACAGTTTTTCTTTAGAAAAATTATGTTTTTCATTTAGACCAACAACAGCCTGTCTGTCTCGGCATACCTTCCTATAATCTTAAAAAGAATGGGAATATCATAGCCCAGACTGTTTCCCCAATACCTAGGGTGGCCAAAGTTAGCAAATAACAATCGGAGAAACCTAGTTCAATTATAATTTCAGATAAACCACAAATACTTTTCTAATGTAAGTATGTCTTAGGTGATATTTGGGACATACTTACACTAGGAAAGTATTTGTGATTTACCTGAAATTTAAATTTAACTGGGCATTTTGTATGTTATCTGGCAATACTTGGCATCTTTCCAAACGTCTCTGCTTGTATATCTCTGGTGACAGGGAACTCACTACCTTTAAAGACAATCATTCCATCATTAGACAGCTGTAATTACTAAAAACTCTTCAGTACAGTAAGGTGACATTTCTTAGTGTGAACTTCTGGGGCCCCTTGCAATACATCTAGTTTATCTGCCATGTGACAACTCTTCAGATGTTTACTAACAGCTCTGTGTTTCCTTGAATTTCCTTTTCTTCAGCCTGAATATCTCCTTCTCTTTCAATTTCTCCTCTAGTGATGTGATTTCAGAACTGCCGACCCTCCTAATGAATGTGTTCTAGCTTGTTTAGTGTCCTTGTAGTCAGCTGGGATCTGGTGGCCTGAACAATGTCTCTGATTGACATGGCTTTGTGCCTGTTGTTGGGAGTCCGTGTCTACCATGCCAGGGAAGTTCTGGCCTCATGAGTCTGGCACAACCCTTCCCGGAAGCAGTACTTAGTGCCACCTGGAATTTTGGGGCCATTGGAGAAGTGCATGTTCCTGGTTTTTACACATAACAAATGTGAATTTTGCAGCTTTTTTCTTGATTTAGGTGATAGTTGGAAGTTAGGACAATTAGCATTACCAAACGTCATGTTGGATGTTTATGAAACAGACTTCATGACAAGAAAACACGTTTCTGTTTCGGGTCACATGGGAGTTATGGACAAAGACATCAAGCTGGATTCTGAGATTTGTGACAAAACAACTGTGGGACTTTAGGAAAGTCCCTTCACCTCTTTGGGTCTCAGCATCTTCACCTGCAAAATGAGGAGTTTGAATTAATTCTCTAAGACAAAAAGTGTCTCAGAAAGGCTTATAGCTGTGGCTATTGACCATTGAAGTGGGTTGGAATAAGACAGATTAAAACATTAAAAAAATAAAACCACCAAAGAAAAACTAATTGTCCTAGATCTAAAGTGCTTTTTAGGTCCTCAATTTCCCTTGAACAGGAAACCGTCTTAGCAAGTTAAGTGTGGACTATTCACTGGTGCGTGTCTCTGAACTCTTTGCATGGGTCCCTGACAAGGTAAATACAGAAACTGAGAAGTGTTCAGAAACATTTAAATCTACTTGACATTGCTGCGACATCCAAGTGAGCAGCAACATGAGTAGTGGGGCACACACTGAATGGGGTGCAGGCCAGTGGGGTGCTGCTAAACGTGTGCGTGGTGGGTGGCAGGTGCTATGAGCTGTGGACCAGTCAGTTCCAAAGGCATTGGCCTAACCCAGTGCTTCAGATGAGAATTTTTCTCCTAAACAGAGGTGTCAAAACTCTTCTTCCCCTCGTGTCTACCTTTCTTTTAAAATTAAATTTATATATAGCGTAGACATATATAGTCCTGTCCTTTAAAATCAAGTAGTATTAAAATATAAAAAAACACGAGTCATTTGCAACCTCCCTCCCCAAGTCCCATTCGGGTTCTCCAGAAGTAGCCATGTTCAAGTTGGAACTTCAGTGTTTGTTGGGTAAGGAAACTGCAGAGAGAAGCCCAGGAGGCTCAGTGCTGGGAGGAGCCTGGGGGAAGTTGGTTGAGTGAGCACGCAGCTGTTGGACCACGGACCATCCTGTGACTCCTCACCAATCCAGCACAAGCAGGCAACACCTGCCCCGCCACCTTTATCTCCTTCCCCCATCCACACAGGATTAATCTCTGGCAAAAAGGAATTGGAGAGGCCCTGGGCTCTTGGATGCTGGGCATAGCAGAGGGCAGAGGTGGGGCTTGAGGCTGAAAACTAGAGTTTTCTGTGAATATTTATATACTGAACTGTGTCACCGCTAGCCCCTCCTTCTGACTTGATCTCAAAATTATCAGGGGCTATGCCCCACCCCAGGGAGGAAATCAGAGTGTTTTTCTCTAGAGAAACTAAACATCCTCAAAATAAAGACCCATATGCTGACATTTGGAGGCCTCTAATGCCAAGACCAGCTCTCTCTGATTGTGCTGCAGTGATTGCCAGCTCACCCAGCCTCCGCCACCCCAGAGCTTCCAGGCAGCTTCCCATTCCCTCACTCTTAAATACGAATGGGCAGTCAAGGCTCTGCGACATTTGAGAGCATCTCCGAACATGAAAATAGATGCTGCAGTAGATCGATTTCATTATGGTCCTAATTAATGTCCTCACTGTCTCTATGCCTTTTGTTGTGTGACTTTGCAAACTCCCCTCACCCTGATTCTGGGTTTGCACACGTGTCTTAGTCTGTTTTGTGCTGCTATAACAGAATACCACAGACTGGGTAATGTATAAACAATAGAAGTTTATTTGGTTCATGGTTCCAGAGGCTGGGATGTCCAAGGTCAGATGGAGGGGCTGCGTCTGGTGAGGGCCATCTTGCTGCACCATAACATGGCAGAAGGTATCCCATGGTGAGAGAGTGAGGGAAGGGGACTGAACTCATCCTTTATAAGGACACTGCTCCTGTGATAATGAATTCACTCCCTCGATAGTGGCACTAATCCATTTGTGAGGGCAGAGCCCTCATGACTTAATCACCTCTTAACCATCCCACCTCTCAACGCTATTACATTGGGGATGAAGTTTCTAAAACATAAACTTTGGGGACACATTCAGACCATGGCGCCACATGACATGCATTGGCCAGTGGAACAGTCACAAACTAGATGTAAGTAGAGGCTTGAAACAGTGCTTGTGTTTTCCTCTTCTTCTCTTAGACCTCTGCCACTCACATGAGCGCATGTGTGAGCTAGCCTCCTGGAAAAATGGGGGGAGCAACTTGGGAAAAGCCAAGTCCTCCCAGTCGAGGCCATGATTGACCAGCCAAATCTAGTAGTCCCACCAGCTGAACACAAGTACATGCATGAGCCCAGCCAAGCTCAGCTTAGCCTGACCCATCTGACTCATAGACTCTTTGCCTTCTCTGAGGAAAGCAAAATACTATGGTATCAAATCTGTAACAAATTTGTGTGAGCAAATGTACCCCTGCCTTCTTGTGCACCACCAAGTTCTATCCCTCTACTGCTTGAGGTGTAAGAATACTTTCTTGGCCTTGAAATCCAGTCATCTGCAAGAATGATGCCTTGGGCCATGTCACAGTGAGAACAGAAAGCCATGGACAGAAGTCAGGAAAAACAGGTGGCCAGACAGGCCTTGCTGGACATGGGTTTCATCCTCTGGATGCTGGTCATGCTTTACAATCATCCCATCTGACCATGGCTCAGTGGTTCCTTCTGCCCTTGGGTTAGTGAAAAATCCCGGAAGGACAAGTAGCTGGAATTGGTTAGCTGGATCCTGAACCCAAGTCTCTGCCCAGGGAAGCCCTTGGGTTTGTCAATAGGGCTGGAGGCAGAGGACATTGTGAAGTGGGTAGAATCTTCTACCACACCAGCCCCTGTTGCTTTCTATGGGCTCTTCTTTCCTTCCCTATGCCCACGGCACATACAGCTCTCTTTCCAGCCATTCACATTTCCTGCTTATACTCAAGGAATAGTTAAGCGTTGCCTTTCTCAGTTTTTCCTACAATTCAAGTCATATCTCCAACTGGGATGAGAGGTCTTTTCCCCATCTGAAAAGAATTTTCTCTAGAAGGTGAAACTCCTTTACAAGGGGTAGGCTTGTGTTTTTCAGTGATCTTGGAATGGGAACCCATGGCTGGGTTCCTACAGCTGGAGCCTGGTGCTGACACTATTCTTCTGCCAAAAATAACGTTCTAGAGATGGTCATTAACTCACTGGGGACCCGGGGAGAGAAAGTAAATAAGAAAATTGTTTGCAAATGCACATTGTGTTTTGTAATTTGGACTCTCTCCCCGCTGACCCTCCAACAGCACACACAGCCACGCACTGTTACCCGAGTAACAATCCTTGAATTGGCATTTTAGGATCAAATGGGGTTCAATTTCATTGGAACAATTTCATTCTTTCCTGGGCCTTTGCCAGCTTTCTAAGGGATATCTGCCTCTTTTTGATGCTAAAACAGAACTTATGATCTCCTGGGAAGATGAAGTCTGATAAATTGGTTATTACTGCCCTGGGCTTTGCGTCTAAAGCAAAGGGAGAGCTGAGGTAATTGTCTGAATAATTGGGGCAAAACAACCAACTATCCTCAATGAATCACAAAGTTTGGAGTTCTCAATAGAACAACACAGAGAATCTGCTTCGCTCTTTGTACTTTCTAGGAAAGGCAAACCTCCTTTCTTTTGGGGATACTTTGAATGGACTAAACCAGCATCCTTAGTTGCCCCAGCTCCCCTCCCTGGGAGTGGTGCACAAGGAACCCCACGAATGCAGTAACAGCGAATGTTTATTGAATTACTGCATGTTCTAGGCACAGTGCTAAGCATTTTAAATAGATGGCATTTTGATGTCATCGCAACAAGCCCATTTCCATCCCCACTCAGCAGGTGTTGAACACGAGGCCCACAGATCTTTAAGGAACCTGGGTGAAGCACACAGCTGGTAAGTCTCAGAGCTGAGCCCAGAGCTACAGTCTCAAACATGAAAGCTCTAGGTGGGATTATACTGTGAGGCTGCTGACACCCAGAGACATTGGGATCAGCTCAGCTTCCTTAGCAGAAGAGGCAGGATAATGAGAAGCAGCACTAACAAACTGGATGATATAAGGCAAGAAATGTTCCCCCTCTGGGCCTATTCCTCAGGGCTAAATAAAGGGATTGGCCTAGATAATTTGTAAGGTCCACTTCAGGTCTCATTGTCTATGATTTTTAAAGTGTCCTGGGTCTGTGATCCTCAGCACTCATTTCCTGAGCTTTGGATGGAGCTGAGCCTGGCACTGTTTGAACTTGCGTGTCCTTACCAGGAGGAAGCACTAACAGAGTGGGCTGAGTTTTCCTGTGGTAACAAACAGCCTTTAAGTCTCAGCACCCTCAGCAACACAGGGTGACAGCTTGTGTGCTTACATGATTATTTCAGATTTGGGGGTTCAGGGGTTTCAGTAGTCCTCTAGAACCCAGGCTGATGGAGTAGCTATCATCTCTAATGTCTTAGATTACTCTGCCAGATGGAAAGAAAGTTCTGAGAGGTATTAAACTGGAAATTAAATGCTCTGGCCCAGAAAATGGCAAGTGTTACAGTCTTTCCTAACTAATTAACCAGAACTAGTCCCATGGGCCCATCCAACCACAGGGGGCTAAGATATACATGTGCCCCAAAGGTGGAAAAACTGGGAAGTTTTGGAGAGCAGCATATGTGACTCCCTAAATATGAACACCACAATGTCCTTGTAGGATCCTGCACCGCTTGATTGTGCATAAGGCAGGCTGCTCACAGTGCATTGTGCTCAGAGGGACAGAACGGACAAGAAAATGCTTCCTTTTCAATAAGATCATGGGGACTGGGTTGGCAGGGGAGGGCACGGGGGTAAGAAGGGGTTGCTCGGAGTCAGGTTTTCTCTAGGGTTTACCTTGATCACATTCCTTTCTTTACTGTTTCTTGTAACCCACTAATTAAGATAGCTATTATAAAAATGTTACCATGAGCTAAAGTCAACATCAATTAAAAATCCCATATATATTTCATGTGAAAACACATGGTCTTCAAACATGTGTGATTTTCGTTGGACCTCCTCATCTGTTTGTCATTTAAGGTTCGGGCCATTTTCCATATTTCTATCAAATGTTGCCTGCTGTAGATGAAAGCCTGGCAAATAACTGTGTAAAAGAAACTTTCTGAAGTTATAAATAATCAAATGCCCGTGAGGGGCTGACCTCATATATAATAATACACAGTAATGATCGGAGCTCAGAAGAAAGATGGAGCTAAACGATGGCCTTTGTAGTAAGGAGAAGGTTGTGGCTTTGCTTGTAGTCACACGAGCGTCATTCTCCTGACCCCTCATCCTCTGGCAGGAATGGCACAGGTGGAGCTATGGGGAGAGTTGGGAAAGTAGCTGAACCCCAGCAGGGACAGCGCTGTGCTGGTCATTGTTTAACTGTTGGCTCTCTGGGGAGAAAAAAAGCCCTGGTTTGTAGTGTTTGCCAATTTTCCTGGTGTAAATACTTCCAATGTGGCTGATTTCCAGGTACCGATATAATGTCACCTGAACTTGGATTTGAAAAGAGATGTATATAACCAGCTCTTGCAAGCCAGTGTCACCTGGCTCCTCCATGTCCTGGGTAGGGAAAATGGGATGGGTTCCTGTCTCCTGTCCCCTGTCCTCCTCTAGTCCCAGAATGTGAAGTTTGGAGCTTAGCGGGCAGGATCTGTTCAGAGGAAGACAATGGCAGAAGAGAGGAAGACATAGTGGTGAGGAATACAGGAGACTCACATGTTACATGGATTTTCCAGGGCTGTGACAACCAGTCGCCACAAACGGGGTGATATAGAACAACAGAAATGCATTCTCTCACCGTTTGGGAGTCCAGAAGTCTCAGCTGAAGGTGTTGGAAGGGTTGGTTCCTTCTGGAGTCTCCCTTTATGGGAGAGACCATCCTATTCCTTTTTCCTAACTTCTGGTAATTGCTAGAAGCTCTTTTTATTCCTGGGCTCGTGGACAGACACATCACTCCAATCTCTGTTGCCATCTGCACTTCACCTTCTTCTCTGTGTGTCTCTGTGCTCTCTCTTGTTATAAGGACACCATTTCATTTTGAGATCCTTAACTACTTACATCTGTAAAGACCCTATTTCCAAATAAGGTCACATTCTGAGGTTCTGGGTGGACATGAATTTTGACTGGACACTGTACAATTCACTGCATGTGTATACACATGATACTGATAGGACTAGTCAGGGGAGTGGGCAGGCCTAGAGCCAGCCACCACTCTCACACCTCCCTCTCACTTCCCTCGGCATCCTCCAGGCTGTGGTCTGGTTCATGATTTAGGACCCCAGGTCAGCGGGGAGGTGGTCTGTGATGGTTGGGTTGCTTCTCCACTTAGTCATGCTCCTTGTCCCCAACCTGAGGTGGGTGAGGATGGAGTGACCCTGGCTGAGCCTGCTTTTAGAGCTGTGTTTGGGCAGTTGTCTCCTTATGTCATCTTCTCATGCCTTTGAAGATAATTGGGGCAAAAATAGATGCAAACCTTAAGAGAGTTCTGTTTTTCAATTGGGTTCATGCACCCTACCCATAGAACAGGCCATTAATAGATACTGAAAGAATGAACGAACACATGAACACAGTCAAGGGTCACTTTGGTTCATTAGAATGGGCCTTCTGTGGAAGAAAACATATGAGCTCTCAAGTTCAAAAATATTTTTTCAATCTGAAAGACGGATGTATTCTGGCCCATTAGGTCACTGGGAGACAGTGACTGAGGATCAAGTGTCAGAGGCCCCCCCGGGGGACACTAAGACACTAAGTAAGGCCTTCCTTGGCCCTGTAATAGGAGCTGCTGCCAGTGGAACGGTGCACGGCTCCTCCCAGGGCCTTGATGAGAAAGCCAGCCTGGCCGGGCCTCTGAGGGCAGACAGAGGTCACCGAAACTCCGGTGGCGGCTTTAAACCACATCTTGTGGATCCCTTCAGTCCCATGAGTGAAATGCTCCTCTCAGCCTGGAATGCGGAGGACAGGGGTGGAAGCGTCAGGTTTCCAGGAAAGACTCCGGCTCCTGTGATTTAGGCAAGCGTCTACCTAGGGAAGCACCACGGTCTAGGGGATCTGCTACACGGCTGAGATTTTCACAGCTCAGGCCCAAATTCCTCGTTCCCACCCACTGTGTTTGAGATTAATTGGATTTATGTGCCGTGGCTTAAGAGTGTGTAACAGACCTTGTTCTCTCAGGCTCTTTCTCGCTTTGGCAGCTCTTCCTCTGTTCCCCCAAGGTTGCCGTCTCTCCTGGGTTTCAGGTATGCAGTCATTTGCCTGGCGGGCTCCTGTGATCACACGAAACAATGACCACATAAAACACGCCTCCATTTAGAGATAAGCACTGATGCATGCCCAGCAGCCGAGATTAAAATCTGTCCCATAAATCTCTCCACAATGCTGTATATTCCACCCAAGATGAGGAGTAAGCTAGTAAATAAATGGCTGGGAAAGAAAAAAAATTCCTCACAAAATACATTATGATTAACAGGTTTGTTCTCATATCGCTGCAAACTACAGGAAGGGGTAAGATTTGTCACTGCCGTTGGTTGTTCCTCATGGCATTGCATTGAGGGTTCAATTTCATTCATTGCACATTTTTAGGAGCCTACCATGTGTATAAGCAGGGTATAACCCGGGCACAACTGGGGATGTGCCTAGGTTGAACTGGGAGTTCATGGACACAATTCATAAGGTAATAGAATTTGGAAATAAGTTGAGCTCTAGTTATAAAAAATTATACATGTTTGTATTTGTGTGTTTTAGAGTTTAATGGTACCATTGTATGAAAGTATTTGACAGAACTTTTGAAATATAGTAGAATATTTTAAGTCCCTAAGTTTCAAAATAAAAAATAATGGAAAGAACCAGCCATCTCCATGCTTTTTCATGACTCTACCATGATGATAAGTTTTCTAGAAAAGGATTTGAGGATTTGCTCTTGTTCCTTGGTCTGTGAGGAAACTGGGACAATCTGAATCACGGTGGTGCCATTTTCCATTATCTGAGAAACAGGGAATGTGAGTATATGTGCATGTCTATTACATGTGCATAACAGGGTGTGGCTGTATGGGCGTTAAGGTCACTGGCTCAGAGGCACAGAGATTGCACAGGAAAACTGCGTCCAATGAGAATACATTCTGTGGTATGAAATGGACTAGTTTTGTCCTCAATAATCCTTAGCTGCAAGTGAACTTGCAGCTGAAGAGCCACTGTGTCTGTGGAATTTAGATCACTGAGGTGTGTCCGCACATAAAGAGGATGTGCCTTCTGCCCATGAGGTTGCAGCCTTAGGCTAGGAGGAAGATGTGCTGGGTGAAAGGGAAAATCTGCCTCTCTGGCCTGAGAGAGTGTGGGAAGGAGCATGGGGATGAGCAGAGGAGGAAAGCAGGCGTAAGGCTCTTTGCTTGTCTCATCCCTTGGCTCCCTAACCCCTGTGCCCAGATAAACATGAAGGAGAAGGACATTGGGGTAGTGGCTGGTGGTTTGCTTTCTTGAGTGGTGTTTGTGTGTGTGCATATGTGTGTGTGACAGAGAGAGAGAGAGGGAGCCCCAAGTCTCCAGTAGCGCTCCATCATGGGTGGGGAGGTATGGTGAAGAGGAGGCTAGGCAACAGAAGGGTAGATTGAAAACCATGTCCCTTGCTAGCCAGAGTCTGGCTTGCAAGGACCCAGAAGGGCCCTCCTCCCTGGTGAGGGATGGAGAAGGGCTGAGAGAGCCTATCAGCTGGCCGGAGGCCTGCAGTCAGAGTGAAGAGGCTGCAGTGGGCAGGGCCTTGGGGATGGAAGCAAGGGGGCAGGGACCACACCCTCCGGTGGTGAGTGCCAGCACATCGGCCTCAAATGACAATGCCTTTCACCCCCTACTCCACCCAGACAAGAAGCACACCATTAGTTATTATCATCTTTGCTGCCGCTACTCCAGGGAGATCTGTTCCAGGTGATACGCAGCTGGGACTGGGGTGTGTCTAGAGAAACTTCTCCTCTGCTGGAAAGAGGATAAAATTGTCCCTTCATATATCAAGATGGATCTCAGGGAATAGAAGGGAGGTGAACTCAGAGAGACCAAAATTCATCTCAATACATGGACTCATTTGAAAAGGAATGACTTTTGATAGGGAATTCAGTTTCGAAAAGACTGAGTTTCTAAGGGGACATTTTCCACGGGACAGGACTAAAATACTATGATTTCACAAGCCCTCATTTTCCCAGCTACCCAGCTAGGCTTGGACCCTGGGAGGAAGAGCAGAGCCTTTTGGGGGAATAAAGAAATTTTATTTTTCCTGCACTACTGACTGTGGTGTGAGCAACAACCCTGATACATGCGGATAAAAATAAAGTCAAGAACGTTCAAGTACTTTCATCTTAAATAAACAACCTTAAAATAGTTATGAAGCCTTCTGAAACTTTTCAGTGGTCCTTTAAATCTTTTATAAAAATACTCTGGGAATAAGAAGCCTTGTGGTGCTGTCTAGATGGTATTCAGCAAGAAGAAAGACTAAAGTACCCTGAGAACGCCTACAGCACCTGTCCCCCAGAACCTAGCGGGCTAAGCAGATATGGGACACTGGTCCAAATATTGATGAGGAAAACGTTCCAAAGAATTTAGTCTTTAGGGACCATTTCCCAATGGAAGGGCTCAAAGTCTCTGCAATTCCAGACTCCTGCAGACAGGGTAATTCCGTTTCCTGGGGATGCTTTCTGAATAAGAGAGATAGATGCTTGTGTGGCTAGGACAATTCTGTGCAGATTGTTCTGGACACAGGGGAACGGCCCAGGTGACCTTCCAGGGGTCCTGTACCTAATCTGTAATTCTGTAAGTAATGAGTTGACAGAAAATTGCATTCTGTATTTGGTCGGCCATCTGCTGTTTCCCCAACGCTGGCTGATAAAGGCATGGCTATGTGGGGAGAAGGTGAGCTGTAATTAATTATCTATGGCATTGATGAATTTCTTGTAGGATATTCCCCTGCTAATCCAGCAATATAGCTGCATCCATCCCCCCTCCCGGTGTTAACGGTCTATTTATGGACTCGGCTCCATAATTAAATGTTTCATTTGCAAGAAAATGGTTCCTAGGAAAATCCAAGCTCTCTTTATGTGCCTGCAATCGGCTATTGCAGACGTTACATAAGAGATTTGTCCATGTTGGCCTGCTGCTCTTAGCTTTCTGGATAATCTAATGTATTATGTTTCCGGTGTATGTAAATTACTAAATGTAATATTCTTCAATATGCCTGCTGAATGAAGCCAAATGTATTGTGGGCATCATTTTAATTATTTATATGCTATAAAAATGGAAGAAATCAGAATTACAGAAACAGGGTTCTAAAAAACCCCTCTGGTTTGCTTTTGGGCAGCAGTTTAATCAGATTAAAAACATAATTGTTTTTCAACTCTTGCCTCACACTTGTTTTGGCCATCTCTTTTGTCAGCATGTGGCCGTGCCCCATGAAGTCATTTAATGTCAATCTAGAGCGTTTGCCTTATTAGAAAACAGTGCAAAGTAGATGGCTGGGTCCAGGGCAGGGACACCATTGGGGAAGCTCAAGGCTCCCTTCTAAGCTTTGCTTTTTGTTCTTGAAATTGGTCCCTGGAAACTCCTGACCCGTTTTCTTCTGAGTCAAGAAGGTAGAAGCTAGGTAGGCAAGGCTCCAAAGTAGAACAGGCAAGGAGCAAAGGTGAGGGGCACATGTGTCTCTCCAGGTGTAGCACATGAAAAGAGAATAAAAACCAGCTACTTTTATTAACTAGCTGGAGATCTGGAGGACAGTTTCAGTGCAAGAGAAAGATAAATTGGAATTTGGGTATCTATCTATTCAAGCCCCTTGGACTGTCTCTGAAATGAGTTTGTCCAGTGGTTTCTATCACGCTGTGACATGGCGGGAGGGCATGCAGTCTGGGATCAAAGCACTGGTTTGGAATCCTGATCTAATATTTTAGGTGAATCATTTTGGGGGAGACTTGACTTTTCAAAGCCTCGATTTTCTCATCCATAGTGGGGTAGGACGCATACGAATGCTGCTTGATTGAGATGTCATGAAGAGTGAATGAAATGGTGCACAGGAACGTGATCTATAAATGCTAAAGGGTGGCATAAACAGACGTTTTTGTTATCATTTCTCCCTTCTCCTGCCCCATAAGCTGCAATGACTGGCAAGTCATGCGTTGATTTTTGTGTGGCTGACGGGGAGGAAAAAAAATTTTTTTCTGAGTTAATACAGTTGCCTTAGGAGAGTAGCAGAATTCGTTAGGGTGGTAAAACTGCTCTTTTCTTTGGGAATATGCAGCAAGGGGATATTTGGATTTCTGTTGGGCCAATCTAGACCAGTGCTTTTCAGAAGATCCGTGGTAAAGAACCAGCCTTTAAAATTCCATTCCTTCCTGAACTGGTACTTTTGTAAAATATAATAAAATATATTAAAAACATAAAATAAAAAAGACATACAAAGCACAAGTCCCATTTTTATTTTATTATTAGATTCAGTAGACATAAAATTACTCTGCCGAGTCTCTATAAAGTCTGAACATCTGTACTCACCTCGTTGTGCACCGGGATCCAAAGTTCATAGACTGGAACCCCCTCTCCCCCCCCCCGCCCCTGCCACTGACCTCACTTTAAGGGCTGCTGTTGTAGATGGCGGAGATTTCAAACAAAAAGAGGAATCACCTGATTTCTGTAATGCAATAACAGGCATTCTGAGTTTTTTGGCAGATGGGCTGGTTAATGGATACAAAATTCAGAGAAGAAGGGATAAGGGCAAAGAGCCTGTTTTGATAGGAAGAGAGAAAAGGGACCCAGGAAAAATGACAGCATGTCAGAGCACAAAGAGGATAGTTGTAAAAAATTCTGTTTGTTGGGGACAATGCTCAATGACAATTCTAACATGTTTCCTTTAGGGGGCTGTGCTAATTACTGGACCTTCAGTCAAGCATGTTACACACAGTGTCAGCATGGTAGTGGTGCTTGGGGACTGAGAGAGGGTCTCTGTCCACACCTAGGGGGAGAGCAGAGAGCAGGAAAGCAGCTGAGGCAGTGTCAGTGGCAAATGCGGCTCAGAGTTAAGCCCAACAGAGGAAGTTAGAGCCAGAGCTGACCAGGAGGACATCAGCCTTCTCCTGTATGTCTGTGGATATGTTGAGGGGGGTTCTGAATTTTACAAATTATGTGGGATGGAAGTATTAATATTCCTACTTATTTGGCATTAAGAGGAAAAGGGACCCTAGCAGACTGGAGGATAAAGAACCCTCAGTTCTACCACACTGTCAGGAGAAGACTTTGCCCATATTTTGCCACCAGTGTCTCCTGCTCATTTAATGTGGGGCCTTTCCTCCTTTCGGAGGGAAGAATATTCTTCCTCTCGCTGGGTCTGAGCTGTACGGACAAATCAGAAATTGGGTTGAGAAATGTGTTCTGCCTCATTTCTTAGTGTCTGTTTTACATTTCTGATAATTATCATTGGAAACCATTGAGAATGGAAAATGGAAACCATTGAAATGGAACCATTTATTGAGAATTTGTTGTACCGGGCTTAGCACTTCCTATAAGTCATCTCAAATCCATATGGTAGCTCTGCAGTTGTATAGATCTTTAATATTCTAGACCTACATTACTAATTATTATTGACCAAGTTGCTTCACCTCTCAGAGCCTCAGTTTCTTCATCTATAAATTGGAGATATAAAAATAGAAACTACTTCATATTGTTATTGTAAGGTTAAATGAGACAATCTCTTTAAGGCATAGTAAACTGCCCGATGCATAGTAAATGTAGTGATAATAAAAGAATGATAATATTAACAACTAACATTGAAGAGTGCTTGCTACATGCCAAGTACTGATTAAAGTACTTTACTTACATTATTTCATTTCCACATTTGCCACTCAATAAAGAGTTTATTATTGTTATTGTTATAATTTACAGATGAAGAAACTGAGTCCCAGGTAGAATAACTTGCCCAAGGCAACACAGCCATGGGCAGAGCTGAGATTAAAAGCCATTGTCTTTCCATGGCCTTAGTTGGTTGTGTGGCTGGGTCCCGGGAATTTGGGTAGATTAAATGGCCTCAGCCTGTCTAGGCTGATTGCACCAAGAGTATGCCCTCCGCATAGTGTATGTACACAGAGGAGGGCAGGGTTCGTGACCTCTGACATCCTCTGGAGGAGCCAAGGTCTCTGTAGTGAGTCTGAGTTATGAGGCTGGAGAGCAGACTTGTTGGAGCCCAGAATCCATCCACACCCAGTCTTGATTTACATGGGAATGTTTCCTCACTGTTGGCATTCAGGAAGGGAAATAGCAAATTTTGGGTGTTTGCTTATTTCCATCAGTAATTTCAGCTGGTGGGGGGGGGGGGATGAAGGCTGATTAATTATACAGCAGCTCAATAAAACATAATATCCCTTTGAAGCTGAATGCAGCAAGTGGAGAGCTGTTTTGCAACGTTGGTGGGACACTGGGTGGTCTCCAGCTCATCCCTTTGATGCAGTTGGATAATGCGTCTACTCTAGAGTTGTACCTTTCGGCACAGTTGAAGAAAACTTGGAGCCGGGCTTGTGGGATTGTGGTGTAAAGAGAACTCTGGGAATATATGGCTACTAAAGAATCCCACAGAAGGAATCCCCAGGCTGAAGCTGAGCTTAGACCATATCCTGTCCCCAGGGTCCTGATGGGGCCCCCACTGGGCAGCTGCTACCTTCCACAGTGAGCCAAACCGCCTCAGGGAGGCTGGGGCCACAGCTGGCCGAGAACCCTTGTGGCCGTCAGTGTCTCCATCTCAGGAAGACGCTGCAGGCCAAGGAAAACACTTGGTAAACTTAGCCTGTGCAGCTCTCAGTAACTCATTTAGGATTTAATGTTTCTTTTTAAACAGAGCACAGAAGGCTTGGAAAGCAAGTTCAGTTACTCCTGAGAGGAAAACCTAATTCCATGTCTTATTCATCTTTGCTTTTGGCACCTAGAAGGTGCTCAATAAATGCCTGTTCAATTTCAATCATCTTTTGTGGTTTTTCTAAAAAAAATGTCTGGAAACATCCCAACCATCATCTATTAGATGGCTTGGAGTTTGGCTGAGGCCAAGTGTTGAAATAGTGGGTTGCTTAAGACTGATTATTCCCAATTAAACAGTCAGTGAACATTTATTGGTCAGGCGTTGAGCTGGATGCTTTGGTAGGAGAAAGAGTTGCAATTGAGCTGGTAGAACGCAGAGCAGGAGCTGCCACAACAGGAATATAGACAAGTCAATTGCAGTGAGAACACAGAAGAATGGAATGAGTTAGATTAAGAGATCAGGAGAGCCCGCACAAAGAGGAGCCTGTGAGAGTTGCCTTGGAGGATGAGTAAGATTGTGAAAGATGTTGGGTCAAGAAGGGAAATTTTAGCTGGAGTGAATTGCAGTGTATCTGAGCTTCTGGTATAAAATGCCAAAATATAATTTTTAAAAAAGTTTAAAAATAAATTCTCATACAAATATTAATATATAGCAAGTCTATGTCAAAGATTTTAAAAACTTATTAATTAGAGAATTGGCAGGGTCACAAACTGGTTCAAAGAAGAGCTTGAGAGACCAAAGCGTATGCAGTCAATAAAAGAAGGAATGTTGAAAGAAGACAACACAGGGAAATAGGAGTCTGGATAATGCGCTACAGAGCAATAAAGCCATAACCTGTGGAGCTATCTTTTTCACCAGACAGAATTCATTTGAAATTCTACTGGACAAAAAAATTACTTGTAGCTGGTCAATTTTATATAAGTTAACACCTAGCTTTACAGAATCTGGGCCTGAATCAGTGGTAAATGGTAACTCAAACAAGTTACATTTCTCTAGAGTATTAAATGACTACAAGGCAGGCTTTTTGCTTTGTTTTGTTTACAATGCTCTAGGATGACTTTGAAAAGGCATGTAGTACTCTTCTCCCTAATTTCCATGGTTTGGTTGGATAATTTGGCTAAAAAAAATGTTCTGGTTGGATTTTAAGGACCTCATGATAAAGTTAGACTTGATGCTATGTAAGTTTTAGCGGAAGTGACAGGATCTGCACCAGGGTTTGGGAAGGTAGGAGAAGAGACTGAGTGGAGAGGAGAGAGAATGGAGGAAGAAAGCCTAGTGCAGAAGGTCATGACAATAATTTAGGTGGGGATGATGAAGACTGCAACTTGACAATGGCAGTGGGTCTGGGAAGGAGGAGGCTGATGTGAGAGGCCACGGGAAGATGAAGGGATTTCATGGGGGCCGTGGGGGAGAGTTCCACAAATGGCTATTGGATGTCTGCTATGAGTCATATCCTATGATAAACACCAGCACTTCAAGGAAGAGTTAGATAGTACTCCTATCCCCCAGGAGCTTACATACACACAAAAACTATTCTCAATTCCACAAGGAAAGGCCAACAGTAGAGATATGCACAGGGTGAATGGGGTCAGGGTGGGATACGGGGGCAATTCCTAGAGAGGTCTTTAAGACCAATAGGTGTTACTAGGTCAAGAAAGACGGTTGGAGGCAGGTGCTCCAGCACTGGCTGCACATTGAAATCCCCTGGTAGCTAAAAGGAACTCTTTGGGCCTGCCTCTTCCATCAGAGATTCTGATTTAAGGGGTTGGGTGTGACCTGGCCTCAGGGAACTTTTAAACCTCCCCAGGTGATTCTAATGTGCAAAGTAGAGAAAGCTTGAGTGGAAGAGCCAAGAAGACACAGGTTAGGGGGAGTCAATTAGCCTGAAATGTGCTGGGGAAAGAAATGCAGTCCTTTGAAACTACCATTGCAGGTGAAGAAAGTTGGGAAGAGAAGCTGGCTAGCTGGAGCTAGCGGCCGTCATGGAAAGCCTTGTCCTGTGAGCCTGGAAGCATGGATCATAAACTGCATTTTCTACACTGGGAGATTTGGGGAATGGGGTACCATTAAGGATACAAAATAAGGACAGAGAATTTGAGTGACTATCCTAGTCCCAGTTCTGCATTGAATTGGTCATGTGATTTCAGTTTCCTTGCAAGCAAAGTGACAGATTGAACTAGATGGCATCTGCTGGGTTCTGAATGTTTGCGTTTCCCCAAAATTCAAGTGTTGAAACCTAATCTCCAATGCAGTAGTATGAAGCGGTGTGGTCTTTGGGAAGTGATCACATCACTAGGGTGGAGCCCTCATGAATGACATTAGCGCCCTTATAAAAGAGGCCTGAGGAAGCTTGTTCAGGCTTCCTATGTGAAGACACGTAGAAGGCACCACCTATGTGGAACAGGACCTTAGCAGACGCCGAATTTGCTGGTGCCTTGACCATGGACTTCCCAGACTCCAGAACGTGAGTAATAACTTTCTGTTGTTTATAAATTGCCCAGTCTAAGGTATTTTGGTATAGCTGCCCGAATGGATTGACAGCATCTAAATTCCTTTCTGTCAAGAACTGCAAGATTCTACATTTCTGTCAATAATTTGAATTTACTGATGTTGAATTGGTTTGCATTTGAGATATCTGTGATCAGAAGCTTAGAGAAATATCTTTTTAATCAGAATGATGTTGATTTTTCTTTTAATCAAAAGAATGTTACATAGTTGTAGCAAAAAGCAAAAATTAAAACTGTGTAGAAGAGTATAAAGCAGAAGTTTCCCTTCCAGCATCCTGTGTCTGGTTTCCCAGAGTCTCCTGGCACGGTTTCTTGTGTATATACCTATAAGCCTTTTTCCTCTACATATATAAGCATATATACATGCATATATGTATACACATTTTACATTGCACACAAATGGGGCTGTATTGTAAAAATTGTTCTGTAAGCCGGGCGCGGTGGCTCACGCCTGTAATCCTAGCACTCTGGGAGGCTGAGGCGGGCGGATCGCTCAAGGTCAGGAGTTCGAAACCAGCCTGAGCAAGAGTGAGACCCCCGTCTCTACTATAAAAAATAGAAAGAAATTAAT